>OU342739.1:12146466-12196279 GCA_910589765.1 Avena atlantica
TTTTTCGTTTTTGATGGCCGTTTTCTTGAGCTATTTCCCATAGTTTTTTGGGTTCTAGGGCTTTTTACAATGACCATTTGTTTGTGAGTTATGACAAAACTCGTCGTTTTCCGTGTTTTATGGCCGTTTTCCATGAGCTATTGCCCACAGTTTTGGGGTTGCTCGGCAATTTACACGACCGTAGTACAACGATAACATGTTTGAGAGTTATGACGAAAAAACTTGTCGTTTTTCATTTTTTGGCCGTTTTTGAGCTATTGGCACAATTTTGTGGTTCATAGGGGGATTTTGATGGCCCGTAAGACGAGATACATGTTTGAGAGATAATGCCAAAAAAGTGGTCCGGTTGTCGTGTTTTAGGCCGGTTTTCATGAGATATTGCCCAAAATTTTTGGGTTCCAGGTCTATTTACAACGACCGTAACTCCGATACATGTTTTAGAGTTATTATAAAAACTTACCGTTTTCGCGTTTATGGCCATTTTCATGTGCTATTGCCCACGATTTGGGGGTTCCAGGGCGATCTCGGTGGACCGTCAGACCGATATATGTTTAAGAGATATGACAAAAAAACTCATCATTTTCGTGTTTGATGGCCGTTTTCATGAGCTATTTCCCACAGTTTTTGGGTTCTAGGGCTTTTTACAATGACCATGTTTTGTGAGTAATGACAAAAACTCAGTCGTTTTCGTGTTTTATGGACGTTTTCATGAGCTATTGCCCATAGTTTTGGGGTTGCTTGGCAATTTACAACGACCGTAGGACACGACACATGTTTGAGAGTTATGACCAAAAAACTCGTTGTTTTGGTGTTATATGGCCGTTTTCGTGAGCTATTGCCCACTGTTTTGGGGTTCCAATGAGATTTTCATGGCCCGTCAGACTTAATAGATGTTTGAGATATATGACCAAAAGCTCGTCGTTTTCGCGATTTATGGCCGTTTTCATGAGCTATTGCCCACATTTTTGGGTTCCAGGGCTATTTACAACGACCGTAACTCCCGATACATGTTTTAGAGTTATTATAAAAACTCGTCGTTTTCGCGTTTTATGGCCATTTTCATGTGCTATTGCCCACGATTTGGGGGTTCCAGGGCGATCTCGGTGGACCGTAAGACCCGATATATGTTTAAGAGATATGACCAAAAACTCATCTTTTTCGTGTTTGATGGCCGTTTTCATGAGCTATTTCCCACAGTTTTTGGGTTCTAGGGCTTTTTACAATGACCATGTTTTGTGAGTAATGACAAAAACTCGTCGTTTTCGTGTTTTATGGCCGTTTTCATGAGCTATTGCCCACAGCTTTGGGGTTGCTCGGCAATTTACAACGACCTTAGTACACGATACATGTTTGAGAGTTATGACGAAAAACTTGTCGTTTTCATGTTTTATGGCCGTTTTTATGAGCTATTGCGCACAATTTTGTGGTTCCAAGGAGGATTTTGTGGCCCGTAAGACGAGATACTTGTTTGAGAGATATGCCAAAAAAGTGGTCGGTTTCGTGTTTATGGCCGTTTTCATGAGATATTGCCCACAATTTTTGGGTTCCAGGGCTATTTACAACGACCGTAACTCCCGATACATGTTTTAGAGTTATTATAAAAACTTGTCGTTTTTGCGTTTTATGGCCATTTTCATGTGCTATTGCCCACGATTTGGGGGTTCCAGGGCGATCTCGGTGGACCGTCAGACCCGATATATGTTTAAGAGATATGACAAAAAACTCATCGTTTTTGTGTTTAATGGCCGTTTTCATGAGCTATTTCCCACAGTTTTTGGGTTCTAGGGCTTTTTACAATGACCATGTTTTGTGAGTAATGACAAAAACTCGTCGTTTTCGTGTTTTATGGCCGTTTTCATGAGCTATTGCCCATAGTTTTGGGGTTGCTTTGAAATTTACAACGACCGTAGGACACGACACATGTTTGAGAGTTATGACCAAAAAACTCGTTGTTTTGGTGTTATATGGCCGTTTTCGAGAGCTATTGCCCACTGTTTTGGGTTCCAATGAGATTTTCATGGCCCGTCAGACTTAATAGATGTTTGAGATATATGACCAAAAGCTCGTCGTTTTCGCGATTTATGGCCGTTTTCATGAGCTATTGCCCACATTTTTGGGTTCCAGGGCTATTTACAACGACCGTAACTCCCGATACATGTTTTAGAGTTATTATAAAAACTCGTCGTTTTCGCGTTTTATGGCCATTTTCATGTGCTATTGCCCACGATTTGGGGGTTCCAGGGCGATCTCGGTGGACCGTAAGACCCGATATATGTTTAAGAGATATGACCAAAAACTCATCTTTTCGTGTTTGATGGCCGTTTTCATGAGCTATTTCCCACAGTTTTGGGTTCTAGGGCTTTTTACAATGACCATGTTTTGTGAGTAATGACAAAAACTCGTCGTTTTCGTGTTTTATGGCCGTTTTCATGAGCTATTGCCCACAGCTTTGGGGTTGCTCGGCAATTTACAACGACCTTAGTACACGATACATGTTTGAGAGTTATGACGAAAAACTTGTCGTTTTCATGTTTTATGGCCGTTTTTATGAGCTATTGCGCACAATTTTATGGTTCCAAGGAGGATTTTCTGGCCCGTAAGACGAGATACATGTTTGAGAGATACGCCAAAAAAGTGGTCGGTTTCGTGTTTTATGGCCGTTTTCATGAGATATTGCCCACAATTTTTGGGTTCCAGGGCTATTTACAACGACCGTAACTCCCGATACATGTTTTAGAGTTATTATAAAAACTTGTCGTTTTCGCCTTTAATGGCCATTTTCATGTGCTATTGCCCACGATTTGGGGGTTCCAGGGCGATCTCGGTGGACCGTCAGACCCGATATATGTTTAAGAGATATGACAAAAAACTCATCGTTTTCGTGTTTGATGGACGTTTTCATGAGATATTTCCCACAGTTTTTGGGTTCTAGGGCTTTTTACAGTGACCATGTTTTGTGAGTAATGACAAAAACTTGTCGTTTTCGTGTTTTATGGATGTTTTCATGAGCTATTGACCATAGTTTGGGGTTTGCTGGGCAATTTACAACGACCGTAGGACACGACACATGTTTGAGAGTTATGACCAAAAAACTCGTTTTTTTGGTGTTATATGGCCGTTTTCGTGAGCTATTGCCCACTGTTTTGGGGTTCCAATGAGATTTGCATGGCCCGTCAGACATAATAGATGTTTGAGATATATGACCAAAAACTCGTCGTTTTCGCGATTTATGGCCGTTTTCATGAGCTATTGCCCACATTTTTTGGGTTCGAGGGCTATTTACAAGGACCGTAAATCCCGATACATGTTTTAGAGTTATTATAAAAACTCGTCGTTTTCGCATTTATGGCCATTTTCATGTGCTATTGCCCATGATTTGGGGGTTCCAGGGCGATCTCGGTGGACCGTAAGACCCGATATATGTTTAAGAGATATGACCAAAAACTCATCTTTTTCGTGTTTGATGGCCGTTTTCATGAGCTATTTCCTATAGTTTTTGGGTTCTAGGGCTTTTTACAATGACCATGTTTTGTGAGTAATGACAAAAATCGTCGTTTTGGTGTTTTATGGCCGTTTTCATGAGCTATTGCCCACAGTTTTGGGGTTGCTCGGCAATTTACAACGACCGTAGTACACGATACATGTTTGAGAGTTATGACGAAAAACTTGTCGTTTTCATGTTTTATGGCCGTTTTTATGAGCTATTGCGCACAATTTTATGGTTCCAAGGAGGATTTTCTGGCCCGTAAGACGAGATACATTTTGAGAGATACGCCAAAAAAGTGGTCGGTTTCGTGTTTTATGGCCGTTTTCATGAGATATTGCCCACAATTTTTGGGTTCCAGGACTATTTACAACGACCGTAACTCCCGATACATGTTTTAGAGTTATTATTAAAACCTAACGTTTTCGCTTTTTATGGCCATTTTCGTGTGCTATTGCCCACAATTTGGGGGTTCCAGGGCGATCTCGGTGGATCGTCAGACCCGATATATGTTTAAGAGATATGGCAAAAAACTCATCGTTTTCGTGTTTGATGGCCGTTTTCATGAGCTATTTCCCACAGTTTTTCGGTTCTAGGGCTTTTTACAATGACCATGTTTTGTGAGTAATGACAAAAACTCGTCGTTTTCGTGTTTTATGGTCGTTTTCATGAGCTATTGCCCACAGCTTTGGGGTTGCTCGGCAATTTACAACGACCTTAGTACACGATACATGTTTGAGAGTTATGACGAAAAACTTGTCGTTTTCATGTTTTATGGCCGTTTTTATGAGCTATTGCGCACAATTTTATGGTTCCAAGGAGGATTTTCTGGCCCGTAAGACGAGATACATGTTTGAGAGATACGCCAAAAAAGTGGTCGTTTTCGTGTTTTATGGCCGTTTTCATGAGATATTGCCCACAATTTTTGGGTTCCAGGACTATTTACAACGACCGTAACTCCCGATACATGTTTTAGAGTTATTATAAAAACATATCGTTTTCGCGTTTTATGGCCATTTTCATGTGCTATTGCCCACGATTTGGGGGTTCCAGGGCGATCTCGGTGGATCGTCAGACCCGATATATGTTTAAGAGATATGACAAAAAACTCATCGTTTTCGTGTTTGATGGCCGTTTTCATGAGCTATTTCCCACAGTTTTTCTGTTCTAGGGCTTTTTTTAATGACCATGTTTTGTGAGTAATGACAAAAACTCGTCGTTTCGTGTTTTATGGACGTTTTCATGAGCTATTGCCCATAGTTTTGTGGTTGCTAGGCAATTTACAACGACCGTAGGACACGACACATGTTTGAGAGTTATGACAAAAAACCTTGTTGTTTTGGTGTTATATGGCCGTTTTCGTGAGCTATTGCCCACTGTTTTGGGTTTCCAATGAGATTTTCATGGCCTGTCAGACTTAATAGATGTTTGAGATATATGACCAAAAGCTCGTCGTTTTCGCGATTTATGGCCGTTTTCATGAGCTATTGCCCACATTTTTGGGTTCCAGGGGTATTTACAACGACCGTAACTCCCGATACATGTTTTAGAGTTATTATAAAAACCTATCGTTTTCGCGTTTTATGGCCATTTTCATGTGCTATTGCCCACGATTTGGGGGTTCCAGGGCGATCTCGGTGGACCGTAAGACCCGATATATGTTTAAGAGATATGACCAAAAACTCATCTTTTTCGTGTTTGATGGCCGTTTTCATGAGCTATTTCCTATAGTTTTTGGGTTCTAGGGCTTTTTACAATGACCATGTTTTGTGAGTAATGACAAAAACTCGTCGTTTTGGTGTTTTATGGCCGTTTTCATGAGCTATTGCCCACAGTTTTGGAGTTGCTCGAAAATTTACAACGACCGTAGTACACGATACATGTTTGAGAGTTATGACGAAAAACTTGTCGTTTTCATGTTTTATGGCCGTTTTTATGAGCTATTGCGCACAATTTTATGGTTCCAAGGAGGATTTTCTGGCCCGTATGACGAGATACATGTTTGAGAGATACGCCAAAAAAGTGGTCGGTTTCGTGTTTTATGGCCGTTTTATGAGATATTGCCCACAATTTTTGGGTTCCAGGACTATTTACAACGACCGTAACTCCCGATACATGTTTTAGAGTTATTATAAAAACCTATCGTTTTCGCGTTTTATGGCCATTTTCATGTGCTATTTCCCACGATTTGGGGGTTCCAGGGCGATCTCGGTACCCGATATATGTTTAAGAGATATGACAAAAAACTCATCGTTTTCGTGTTTGATGGCTGTTTTCATGACCTATTTCCCACAGTTTTTCGGTTCTAGGGATTTTTACAATCACCATGTTTTGTGATTAATGACAAAAACTCGTCGTTTTCGTGTTTTATGTCCGTTTTCATGAGCTATTGCCCACAACTTTGGGGTTGCTCGGCAATTTATAACGACCTTAGTACACGATACATGTTTGAGAGTTATGACGAAAAACTTGTCGTTTTCATGTTTTATGGCCGTTTTTATGAGCTATTGCGCACAATTTTATGGTTCCAAGGAGGATTTTCTGGCCCGTAAGACGAGATACATGTTTGAGAGATACGCCAAAAAAGTGGTCGGTTTCGTGTTTTATGGCCGTTTTCATGAGATATTGCCCACAATTTTTGGGTTCCAGGACTATTTACAACGACCGTAACTCCCGATACATGTTTTAGAGTTATTATAAAAACCTATCGTTTTCGCGTTTTATGGCCATTTTCATGTGCTATTGCCCACGATTTGGGAGTTCCAGGGCGATCTTGGTGGATCGTCAGACCCGATATATGTTTAAGAGATATGACAAAAAACTCATCGTTTTCGTGTTTGATGGCCGTTTTCATGAGCTATTGCCCACAGTTTTTCGGTTCTAGGGCTTTTTTTAATGACCATGTTTTGTGAGTAATGACAAAAACTCGTCGTTTTTGTGTTTTATGGACGTTTTCATGAGCTATTGCCCATAATTTTGGGGTTGCTAGGCAATTTACAACGACCGTAGGACACGACACATGTTTGAGAGTTATGACGAAAAAACTCGTTGTTTTGGTGTTATATGGCCGTTTTCGTGAGCTATTGCCCACTGTTTTGGGTTTCCAATGAGATTTTCATGGCCTGTCAGACTTAATAGATGTTTGAGATATATGACCAAAAGCTCGTCGTTTTCGCGATTTATGGCCGTTTTCATGGGCTATTGCCCACATTTTTGGGTTCCAGGGGTATTTACAACGACCGTAACTCCCGATACATGTTTTAGAGTTATTATAAAAACCTATCATTTTCGCGTTTTATGGCCATTTTCATGTGCTATTGCCCACGATTTGGGGGTTCCAGGGCGATCTCGGTGGACCGTAAGACCCGATATATGTTTAAGAGATATGACAAAAACTCATCTTTTTCGTGTTTGATGGCCGTTTTCATGAGCTATTTCCTATAGTTTTTTGGGTTCTAGGGCTTTTTACAATGACCATGTTTTGTGAGTAATGACAAAAACTCGTCGTTTTGGTGTTTTATGGCCGTTTTCATGAGCTATTGCCCACAGTTTTGGAGTTGCTCGACAATTTACAACGACCGTAGTACACGATACATGTTTGAGAGTTATGACGAAAAACTTGTCGTTTTTATGTTTTATGGCCGTTTTATGAGCTATTGCGCACAATTTTATGGTTCCGAGGAGGATTTTCTGGCCCGTAAGACGAGATACATGTTTGAGAGATACGCCAAAAAAGTGGTCGGTTTCGTGTTTTTATGGCCGTTTTCATGAGATATTGCCCACAATTTTTGGGTTCCAGGACTATTTACAACGACCGTAACTCCCGATACATGTTTTAGAGTTATTATAAAAACCTATCGTTTTCGCGTTTTATGGCCATTTTCATGTGCTATTGCCCACGATTTGGGGGTTCCAGGGCGATCTCGGTGGACCGTAAGACCCGATATATGCTTAAGAGATATGACCAAAAACTCGTATTTTTCGTGTTTGATGGCCGTTTTCATGAGCTATTTCCCACAATTTTTGGGTTCTAGGGCTTTTTACAATGACCATGTTTTGTGAGTAATGACAAAAACTCGTCGTTTTCGTGTTTTATGGCCGTTTTCATGAGCTATTGCCCACAGCTTTGGGGTTGCTCGGCAATTTACAACGACCTTAGTACACGATACATTTTTGAGAGTTATGACGAAAAACTTGTCGTTTTCATGTTTTATGGCCGTTTTTATGAGCTATTGCGCACAATTTTGTGGTTCCAAGGAGGATTTAGTGGCCCGTAAGACGAGATACTTGTTTGAGAGATATGCCAAAAAAGTGGTCGGTTTCGTGTTTTATGGCCGTTTTCATGAGATATTGCCCACAAGTTTTGGGTTCCAGGGCTATTTACAACGACCGTAACTCCCGGTACATGTTTTAGAGTTATTATAAAAACTTGTCGTTTTTGCGTTTTATGGCCATTTTCATGTGCTATTGCCCACGATTTGGGGGTTCCAGGGCGATCTCGGTGGACCGTCAGACCCGATATATGTTTAAGAGATATGACCAAAAACTCATCTTTTTCGTGTTTGATGGCCGTTTTCATGAGCTATTTCCCACAGTTTTTGGGTTCTAGGGCTTTTTACAATGACTATGTTTTGTGAGTAATGACAAAAACTCGTCGTTTTCGTGTTTTATGGCCGTTTTCATGAGCTATTGCCCATAGTTTGGGGTTGCTGGGCAATTTACAACGACCATAAGACACGACACATGTTTGGGAGTTATGACCAAAAAACTCTTTGTTTTGGTGTTATATGGCCGTTTTCGTGAGCTATTGCCCACTGTTTTGGGGTTCCAATGAGATTTTCATGGCCCGTCAGACTTAATAGATGTTTGAGATATATGACCAAAAGCTCGTCGTTTTCGCGATTTATGGCCGTTTTCATGAGCTATTGCCCACATTTTTGGGTTCCAGGGCTATTTACAACGACCGTAACTCCCGATACATGTTTTAGAGTTATTATAAAAACTCGTCGTTTTCGCGTTTTATGGCCATTTTCATGTGCTATTGCCCATGATTTGGGGGTTCCAGGGCGATCTCGGTGGACCGCAAGACCCGATATATGCTTAAGAGATATGACCAAAAACTCATCTTATTCGTGTTTATGGCTGTTTTCATGAGCTATTTCCCACAGTTTTTGGGTTCTAGGGCTTTTTACAATGACCATGTTTTGTGAGTAATGACAAAAACTCGTCGTTTTCGTGTTTTATGGCCGTTTTCATGAGCTATTGCCCACAACTTTGGGGTTGCTCGGCAATTTACAACGACCTTAGTACACGATACATGTTGGAGAGTTATGACGAAAAACTTGTCGTTTTCATGTTTTATGGCCGTTTTTATGAGCTATTGCGCACAATTTTGTGGTTCCAAGGAGTATTTTGTGGCCCGTAAGACGAGATACTTGTTTGAGAGATATGCCAAAAAAGTGGCCGGTTTCGTGTTTTATGGCCGTTTTCATGAGATATTGCCCACAATTTTTGGGTTCAAGGGCTATTTACAACGACCGTAACTCCCGATACATGTTTTAGAGTTATTATAAAAACTTGTCGTTTTTGCGTTTTATGGCCATTTTCATGTGCTATTGCCCATGATTTGGGGGTTCCAGGGCGATCTCGGTGGACCGTTAGACCCGATATATGTTTAAGAGATATGACAAAAAACTCATCGTTTTTGTGTTTAATGGCCGTTTTCATGAGCTATTTCCCACAGTTTTTGGGTTACAGGGCTTTTTACAATGACTATGTTTTGTGAGTAATGACAAAAACTCGCCGTTTTCGTGTTTTATGGCCGTTTTCATGAGCTATTGCCCATAGTTTTGGGGTTGCTTAAAATTTACAACGACCGTAGGACACGACACATGTTTGAGAGTTATGACCAAAAAACTCGTTGTTTTGGAGTTATATGGCCGTTTTTGTGAG
The DNA here is from genome assembly GCA_910589765.1 of Avena atlantica. Classification (NCBI taxonomy): domain Eukaryota; kingdom Viridiplantae; phylum Streptophyta; class Magnoliopsida; order Poales; family Poaceae; genus Avena; species Avena atlantica. The sequence continues at coordinate 12,155,903 of OU342739.1, forward strand.
CTATTGCCCACTGTTTTGGGGTTCCAATGAGATTTGCATGGCCCGTCAGACTTAATAGATGTTTGAGATATATGACCAAAAGCTCGTCGTTTTCGCGATTTATGGCCGTTTTCATGAGCTATTGCCCACATTTTTGGGTTCGAGGGCTATTTACAACGACCGTAACTCCCGATACATGTTTTAGAGTTATTATAAAAACTCGTCGTTTTCGCGTTTTATGGCCATTTTCATGTGCTATTGCCCATGATTTGGGGGTTCCAGGGCGATCTCGGTGGACCGTAAGACCCGATATATGCTTAAGAGATATGACCAAAACTCTTATTTTTCGTGTTTGATGGCCGTTTTCATGAGCTATTTCCCACAGTTTTTGGGTTCTAGGGCTTTTTACAATGACCATGTTTTGTGAGTAATGACAAAAACTCGTCGTTTTCGTGTTTTATGGCCATTTTCATGAGCTATTGCCCACAACTTTGGGGTTTCTCGGCAATTTACAACGACCATAGTACACGACACATGTTTGAGAGTTATGACAAAAAACTCGTTGTTTTGGTGTTATATGGCCGTTTTTGTGAGCTATTGCCCACTGTTTTAGGGTTCCAATGAGATTTTCATGGCCCGTCAGACTTAATAGATGTTTGAGATATATGACCAAAAGCTCGTCGTTTTCGCGATTTATGGCCGTTTTCATGAGCTATTGCCCACATTTTTGGGTTCCAGGGCTATTTACAACGACCGTAACTCCCGATACATGTTTTAGAGTTATTATAAAAACTCGTCGTTTTCGCGTTTTATGGCCATTTTCATGTGCTACTGCCCACGATTTGGGGGTTCCAGGGCGATCTCGGTGGACCGCAAGACCCGATATATGCTTAAGAGATATGACCACAAACTTATCTTTTTCGTGTTTGATGGCCGTTTTCATGAGCTATTTCCCACAGTTTTTGGGTTCTAGGGCTTTTTACAATGACCATGTTTTGTGAGTAATGACAAAAATTCGTCGTTTTCGTGTTTTATGGCCGTTTTCATGAGCTATTACCCACAACTTTGGGGTTGCTCGTGTTGGAGATATGCCCTAGAGGCAATAATAAATTTAGTTATTATTATATCTTTGTGTTTATGATAAATGTTTACATTCATGCTATAATAGTATTAACAAGGAAACATTAATACTTGTGTGATTTGTAAACTTAATTTGAAGTCCCTAGTATAGCCTCTATACTTCACTAGCTTGTTGGTTGATTAATGATTGTGGTTTCCCTATCATGAACATTGAGATGTTATCAACAACAAGATCATATCGTTAGGAGAATGATATGGTGGACATACTCCTATAGATAAGCGTAGCATAAAGATCAAGTCATTTCAATAGTTCAATTGCTATATGTTTTCTGATACATAGTAACCTGATTCCTTCGACCATGAGATCATGCATATCACCTTTACCGGATGGATGCTTTGATGACATCAAACACCACTCCGTAACTGGGTGGCTATAAAGGTGGCATTGAGTGTTCGGAAAGTATTGGTTGAAACACATGGATCAAGAGTGGGATTTGTCCATCCATATGACTGATAGATATACTCTGGGCCCTCTCGGTGGAATGTCATCCAATTAGCTTGCAAGCATGTGACTGGGTCACAAGGGATCACATATCACGGGAACGAGAAAAGAGTACTTATCGGTAACGAGGTTGAACTAGGTATGCAGAGATACCGACGATCATAACCTCGGATAAGTAAACTATCGTGAGACAAAGGGAAATTGGTATCGTATGTAAGTGGTTCATTCGATCGCAAAGTAATCGTAGAAATATGTGGGAGCCATATGAATTTCCAGATTCCTCTATTGGTTATTGTTCGGAGAAGTGTCTCGATCATGTCCGCATAATTCACGAACCGTAGGGAGACACACTTAAGGATTCGACGTTGTTTGAGTAGTTATGGTATTATGAGAAAGAGACCGAATGTTGTTCGGAGTCTCGGATGGGATCCGGGATATCACGAGGTGATCCGGAATGGTCCGGAGAATAAGATTCATATAAGGAAAGTCCCGTTTCGGAGTTCGGGAATGATTCCGGTGTTTTCATCGGGAATGTTCTAGAAGGTTCCGGAATCTCCGGCACTCCGGGGGGGGGGGGAAGGGGTACATGAATGTGTCATTACATATTGGAATGATTGCATCATGTACTAAGTGTTCTCGCTGTTCCAAATAAAGGATTAAATTGAATCCTAAAACTGAAAAGTCAAATGGCCAGTTTGAAAGTCAAACGGCTAAAACAGGAAACTGAGGGAAACAAGCAAGAGGAGGTTGAAACCGACTTGGGGGAGGAGTCCCTCCTCTCCAAGCCGGCGCACCACCTAGGCCGAGTTGGGGAGGGACTCCCCTCCCTCCCCTTGGCCGCCGGCCCTCCTCCACCTATAAGAGGAGGGGCAGGGCCTCCTCCTCTAGACACACAAGTTCCTATCCTCTAAATCTAAACCCTAGCCCTAGACTCCGGTTTAGAGCCGCTTTGGTTTAGAGCTTCTAATTGCACTAGCCTTCGGATTAGAGACTTCTAATTGGTGTGTCTAAACCCTAGACCACTAATAGCTCTCTCATACTCCACCATACTCGCTCCGGCTTAAGGCGAAGCCCTGCGGGATCTCCCCTCTACTTCCGGTACCACGCCATTGTGCTGCCGGAATCGCGAGGAGAGTGCTACAACCTCCGCTGCCTGCTGGAACAAGGGAGAGGAAGGTCTTTGTCGAGTACCGAACATGTGACCGACTGCGGAAGCGCTGCCGGAACACAGCGCCGGAAGGATCGTCTACACGATCTAGAGATCGGGAAGAGTACGACTACATCACCCAGGAGAATCCGCTCTCGTTAAACACTTTGGAATCTTCGAGGGTAAGTTATTCCATCGACTCGTTGCTACAATCTAGTAGATAGATCTTGGCTTGTTTGTTTGTATGCGATAGAAATTTTTTGTTTTCCATGCTACGAATCCCTACAGCTCGGCAATTTACAACGACCTTAGTACACGATACATGTTGGAGAGTTATGACGAAAAACTTGTCGTTTTCATGTTTTATGGCCGTTTTTATGAGCTATTGCGCACAATTTTGTGGTTCCAAGGAGTATTTTGTGGCCCGTAAGACGAGATACTTGTTTGAGAGATATGCCAAAAAAGTGGTCGGTTTCGTGTTTTATGGCCGTTTTCATGAGATATTGCCCACAATTTTTGGGTTCAAGGGCTATTTACAACGACCGTAACTCCCGATACATGTTTTAGAGTTATTATAAAAACTTGTCGTTTTTGCGTTTTATGGCCATTTTCATGTGCTATTGCCCACGATTTGGGGGTTCTAGGGCGATCTCGGTGGACCGCCAGACCCGATATATGTTTAAGAGATATGACAAAAAACTCATCGTTTTTGTGTTTAATGGCCGTTTTCATGAGCTATTTCCCACAGTTTTTGGGTTCCAGGGCTTTTTACAATGACCATGTTTTGTGAGTAATGACAAAAACTCGCCTTTTTCGTGTTTTATGGCCGTTTTCATGAGCTATTTCCCATAGTTTTGGGGTTGCTTTGAAATTTACAACGACCATAGGACACGACACATGTTTGAGAGTTATTACCAAAAAACTCGTTGTATTGGAGTTATATGGCCGTTTTTGTGAGCTATTGCCCACTGTTTTGGGGTTCCAATGAGATTTGCATGGCCCGTCTGACTTAATAGATGTTTGAGATATATGACCAAAAGCTCGCCGTTTTCGCGATTTATGGCCGTTTTCATGAGCTATTGCCCACATTTTTGGGTTCCAGGGATATTTACAACGACCGTAACTCCCGATACATGTTTTAGAGTTATTATAAAAACTCGTCGTTTTCGCGTTTTATGGCCATTTTCATGTGCTATTGCCCATGATTTGGGGGTTCCAGGGCGATCTCGGTGGACCGTAAGACCCGATATATGTTTAAGAGATATGACCAAAAACTCATCTTTTTCGTGTTTGATGGCCGTTTTCATGAGATATTTCCCACAGTTTTTGGGTTCTAGGGCTTTTTACAATGACCATGTTTTGTGAGTAATGACAAAAACTCGTCGTTTTCGTGTTTTATGGCCGTTTTCATCAGCTATTGCCCATAGTTTGGGGTTGCTTTGAAATTTACAGCGACCATAAGACACGACACATGTTTGAGAGTTATGACCAAAAAACTCGTTGTTTTGGTGTTATATGGCCGTTTTTGTGAGCTATTGCCCACTGTTTTAGGGTTCCAATGAGATTTTCATGGCCCGTCAGACTTAATAGATGTTTGAGATATATGACCAAAAGCTCGTCGTTTTTGCGATTTATGGCCGTTTTCATGAGCTATTGCCCACATTTTTGGGTTCCAGGGCTATTTACAACGACCGTAACTCCCGATACATGTGATAGAGTTATTATAAAAACTCGTCGTTTTCGCGTTTTATGGCCATTTTCATGTGCTATTGCCCACGATTTGGGGGTTCCAGGGCGATCTCGGTGGATCGTAAGACCCGATATATGCTTAAGATATATGACCAAAAAATCATATTTTTCGTGTTTGATGGCCGTTTTCATGAGCTATTTCCCACAGTTTTTGGGTTCTAGGGCTTTTTACAATGACCATGTTTTGTGAGTAATGACAAAAACTCGTCGTTTTCGTGTCTTATGGCCATTTTCATGAGCTATTGCCCACAACTTTGGGGTTGCTCGGCAATTTACAACGACCTTAGTACACGATACATGTTGGAGAGTTATGATGAAAAACTTGTTGTTTTCATGTTTTATGGCCGTTTTTATGAGCTATTGCGCACAATTTTGTGGTTCCAAGGAGTATTTTGTGGCCCGTAAGACGAGATACTTGTTTGAGAGATATGCCAAAAAAGTGGTCGGTTTCGTGTTTTATGGCCGTTTTCATGAGATATTGCCCACATTTTTAGGGTTCAAGGGCTATTTACAACGACCGTAACTCCCGATACATGTTTTAGAGTTATTATAAAAACTTGTCGTTTTTGCGTTTTATGGACATTTTCATGTGCTATTGCCCACGATTTGGGGGTTCCAGGGCGATCTCGGTGGACCGTCAGACCCGATATATGTTTAAGAGATATGACAAAAAACTCATCGTTTTTGTGTTTAATGGCCGTTTTCATGAGCTATTTCCCACAGTTTTTGGGTTCCAGGGCTTTTTACAATGACCATGTTTTGTGAGTAATGACAAAAACTCGCCGTTTTCGTGTTTTATGGCCGTTTTCATGAGCTATTGCCCATAGTTTTGGGGTTGCTTTGAAATTTACAACGACCGTAGGACACGACACATGTTTGAGAGTTATGACCAAAAAACTCGTTGTTTTGGAGTTATATGGCCGTTTTTGTGAGCTATTGCCCACTGTTTTGGGGTTCCAATGAGATTTTCATGGCCCGTCAGACTTAATAGATGTTTGAGATATATGACCAAAAGCTCGTCGTTTTCGCGATTTATGGCCGTTTTCATGAGCTATTGCCCACATTTTTGGGTTCCAGGGGTATTTACAACGACCGTAACTCCCGATACATGTTTTAGAGTTATTATAAAAACTCGTCGTGTTCGCGTTTTATGGCCATTTTCATGTGCTATTGCCCATGATTTGGGGGTTCCAGGGCGATCTCGGTGGACCGTAAGACCCGATATATGTTTAAGAGATATGACCAAAAACTCATCTTTTTCGTGTTTGATGGCCGTTTTCATGAGCTATTTCCCACAGTTTTTGGGTTCTAGGGCTTTTTACAATGACCATGTTTTGTGAGTAATGACAAAAACTCGTCGTTTTCGTATTTTATGGCCGTTTTCATGAGCTATTTCCCACAGCTTTGGGGTTGCTCGGAAATTTACAACGACCTTATTACACGATACATGTTTGAGAGTTATGACGAAAAACTTGTCGTTTTCATGTTTTATGGCCGTTTTTATGAGCTATTGCGCACAATTTTGTGGTTCCAAGGAGGATTCAGTGGCCCGTAAGACGAGATACTTGTTTGAGAGATATGCCAAAAAAGTGGTCGGTTTCGTGTTTTATGGCCATTTTCATGAGATATTGCCCACAATTTTTGGGTTCCAGGGCTCTTTACAACAACCGTAACTCCCGATACATGTTTTAGAGTTATTATAAAAACTCGTCATTTTCGCGTTTAATGGCCATTTTCATGTGCTATTGCCCACGATTTGGGGTTCCAGGGCGATCTCGGTGGATCGTCAGACCCGATATATGTTTAAGAGATATGACAAAAAACTCATCGTTTTCGTGTTTGATGGCCGTTTTCATGAGCTATTTCCCACAGTTTTTGGGTTCTAGGGCTTTTTACAATGACCATGTTTTGTGAGTAATGACAAAAACTCGTCGTTTTCGTGTTTTATGGCCGTTTTCATGAGCTATTGCCCATAGTTTGGGGTTGCTTTGAAATTTACAACGACCATAAGACACGACACATGTTTGAGAGTTATGACCAAAAAACTCGTTGTTTTGGTGTTATATGGCCGTTTTCGTGAGCTATTGCCCACTGTTTTAGGGTTCCAATGAGATTTTCATGGCCCGTCAGACTTAATAGATGTTTGAGATATTTGATCAAAAGCTCATCGTTTTCGCGATTTATGGCCTTTTTCATGAGCTATTGCCCACATTTTTGGGTTCCAGGGCTATTTACAACGACCGTAACTCCCGATACATGTTTTAGAGTTATTATAAAAACTCGTCGTTTTCGCGTTTTATGGCCATTTTCATGTGCTATTGCCCACGATTTGGGGGTTCCAGGGCGATCTCGATGGACCGTAAGACCCGATATATGTTTAAGAGATATGACCAAAACCTCATCTTTTTTGTGTTTGATGGCCGTTTTCATGAGCTATTTCCCACAGTTGTGGGTTCTAGGGCTTTTTACAATGACCATGTTTTGTGAGTAATGACAAAAACTCGTCGTTTTCGTGTTTTATGGCCGTTTTCATGAGCTATTGCCCACATCTTTGGGGTTGCTCGGCAATTTACAACGACGTTAGTACACGATACATGTTTGAGAGTTATGACGAAAAACTTGTCGTTTTCATGTTTTATGGCCGTTTTATGAGATATTGCGCACAGTTTTGTGGTTCCAAGGAGGATTTTGTGGCCCGTAAGACGAGATACTTGTTTGAGAGATATGCCAAAAAAGTGGTCGGTTTCGTGTTTTATGGCCGTTTTCATGAGATATTGCCTATAATTTTTGGGTTCCAGGGCTCTTTACAACAACCGTAACTCCCATACATGTTTTAGAGTTATTATAAAAACTCGTCATTTTCGCGTTTAATGGCCATTTTCATGTGCTATTGCCCACGATTTGGAGGTTCCAGGGCGATCTCGGTGGACCGTCAGACCCGATATATGTTTAAGAGATATGACAAAAAACTCATCGTTTTCGTGTTTGATGGCCGTTTTCATGAGCTATTTCCCACAGTTTTTGGGTTCTAGGGCTTTTTACAATGACCATGTTTTGTGAGTAATGACAAAAACTCGCCGTTTTCGTTTTTTATGGCCGTTTTCATGAGCTATTGTCCATAGTTTTGGGGTTGCTCGACAATTTACAACGACCGTAGGACACGACACATGTTTGAGAGTTATGACCAAAAAACTTGTCGTTTTCATGTTTTATGGCCGTTTTCGTGAGCTATTGCCCACTGTTTTGGGGTTCCAATGAGATTTTCATGGCCCGTCAGACTTAATAGATGTTTGAGATATATGACCAAAAGCTCGTCGTTTTCGCGATTTATGGCCTTTTTCATGAGCTATTGCCCACATTTTTGGGTTCCAGGGCTATTTACAACGACCGTAATTCCCGATACATGTTTTAGAGTTATTATAAAAACTCGTCGTTTTCGCGTTTTACGGCCATTTTCATGTGCTATTGCACCCGATTTGGGGGTTCCAGGGCGATCTCGGTGGACCGTAAGACCCGATATATGTTTAAGAGATATGATAAAAACTCATCTTTTTCGTGTTTGATGGCCGTTTTCATGAGCTATTTCTCACAGTTTTTGGGTTCTAGGGCTTTTTACAATGACCATGTTTTGTGAGTAATGACAAAAACTTGTCGTTTTCGTGTTTTCTGGCCGTTTTCATGAGCTATTGCCCACAACTTTGGGGTTGCTCGGCAATTTACAACGACCTTAGTACATGATACATGTTGGAGAGTTATGACGAAAAACTTGTCGTTTTCATGTTTTATGTCCGTTTTATGAGCTATTGCGCACAATTTTGTGATCCCAAGGAGTATTTTGTGGCCCGTAAGACGAGATACTTGTTTGAGAGATATGCCAAAAAGTGGTCGGTTTCGTGTTTTATGGCCGTTTTCATGAGATATTGCCCACAATTTTTGGGTTCCAGGGCTATTTACAACGACCGTAACTCCCGATACATGTTTTAGAGTTATTATAAAAACTTGTCGTTTTTGCGTTTTATGGCCATTTTCATGTGCTATTGCCCACGATTTGGGGGTTCCAGGGCGATCTCGGTGGACCGTCAGACCCGATATATGTTTAAGAGATATGACCAAAAACTCATCTTTTTCGTGTTTGATGGCCGTTTTCGTGAGCTATTTCCTATAGTTTTTGGGTTCTAGGGCTTTTTACAATGACCATGTTTTGTGAGTAATGACAAAAACTCGTCGTTTTGGTGTTTTATGGCCGTTTTCATGAGCTATTGCCCACAGTTTTGGGGTTGCTCGGCAATTTACAACGACCGTAGTACACGATACATGTTTGAGAGTTATGACGAAAAACTTGTCGTTTTCATGTTTTATGGCCGTTTTTATGAGCTATTGCGCACAATTTTATGGTTCCAAGGAGGATTTTCTGGCCCGTAAGACGAGATACATGTTTGAGAGATACGCCAAAAAAGTGGTCGGTTTCGTGGTTTTATGGCCGTTTTCATGAGATATTGCCCACAATTTTTGGGTTCCTGGACTATTTACAATGACCGTAACCCCCGATACATGTTTTAGAGTTATTATAAAAACCTATCGTTTTCGCGTTTTATGGCCATTTTCATGTGCTATTGCCCACGATTTGGGGGTTCCAGGGCGATCTCGGTGGATGGTCAGACCTGATATATGTTTAAGAGATATGACAAAAAACTCATCGTTTTCGTGTTTGATGGCCGCTTTCATGAGCTATTTCCCACAGTTTTTCGGTTCCAGGGCTTTTTACAATGACCATGTTTTGTGATTAATGACAAAAACTCGTCGTTTTCGTGTTTTATGGCCGTTTTCATGAGCTATTGCCCACAGCTTTGGGGTTGCTCGGCAATTTACAACGACCTTAGTACACGACACATGTTTGAGAGTTATGACGAAAAAATTGTCGTTTTCATGTTTTATGGCCGTTTTTATGAGCTATTGCGCACAATTTTATAGTTCCAAGGAGGATTTTCTGGCCCGTAAGACGAGATACATGTTTGAGAGATACGCCAAAAAAGTGGTCAGTTTCGTGTTTTATGGCCGTTTTCATGAGATATTGCCCACAATTTTTGGGTTCCAGGACTATTTACAACGACCGTAACTCCCGATACATGTTTTAGAGTTATTATAAAAACCTATCGTTTTCGCGTTTTATGGCCATTTTCATGTGCTATTGCCCACGATTTGGGGGTTCCAGGGCGATCTCGGTGGATCGTCAGACCCGATATATGTTTAAGAGATATGACAAAAAACTCATCGTTTTCGTGTTTGATGGCCGTTTTCATGAGCTATTTCCCACAGTTTTTCGGTTCTAGGGCTTTTTACAATGACCATGTTTTGTGAGTAATGACAAAAACTCGTCGTTTTCGTATTTTATGGACGTTTTCTTGAGCTATTGCCCATAGTTTTGGGGTTGCTAGGCAATTTACAACGACCGTAGGACACGACACATGTTTGAGAGTTATGACCAAAAAACTCGTTGTTTTGGTGTTATATGGCCGTTTTCGTGAGCTATTGCCCACTGTTTTGGGTTTCCAATTAGATTTTCATGGCCCGTCAGACTTAATAGATGTTTGAGATATATGACCAAAAGCTCGTCGTTTTCGTGTTTTATGGCCGTTTTCATGAGCTATTGCCCACATTTTTGGGTTCCAGGGGTATTTACAACGACCGTAACTCCCGATACATGTTTTAGAGTTATTATAAAAACTATCGTTTTCGCGTTTTATGGCCATTTTCATGTGCTATTGCCCACGATTTGGGGGTTCCAGGGCGATCTCGGTGGACCGTAAGACCCGATATATGTTTAAGAGATATGACAAAAAACTCATCTTTTTCGTGTTTGATGGCCGTTTTCATGAGCTATTTCCCACAGTTTTTAGGTTCTAGGGCTTTTTACAATGACCATGTTTTGTGAGTAATGACAAAAACTCGTCGTTTTCGTGTTTTATGGCCGTTTTCATGAGCTATTGTCCATAGTTTTGGGGTTGCTCGGCAATTTACAACGACCGTAGGACACGACACATGTTTGAGAGTTATGACCAAAAAACTTGTCGTTTTCATGTTTTATGGCCGTTTTCGTGAGCTATTGCCCACTGTTTTGGGGTTCCAATGAGATTTTCATGGCCCGTCAGATTTAATAGATGTTTGAGATATATGACCAAAAGCTCGTCGTTTTCGCGATTTATGGCCTTTTTCATGAGCTATTGCCCACATTTTTGGGTTCCAGGGCTATTTACAACGACCGTAATTCCCGATACATGTTTTAGAGTTATTATAAAAACTCGTCGTTTTCGCGTTTTACGGCCATTTTCATGTGCTATTGCACCCGATTTGGGGGTTCCAGGGCGATCTCGGTGGACCGTAAGACCCGATATATGTTTAAGAGATATGATAAAAACTCATCTTTTTCGTGTTTGATGGCCGTTTTCATGAGCTATTTCTCACAGTTTTGGGTTCTAGGGCTTTTTACAATGACCATGTTTTGTGAGTAATGACAAAAACTTGTCGTTTTCGTGTTTTCTGGCCGTTTTCATGAGCTATTGCCCACAACTTTGGGGTTGCTCGGCAATTTACAACGACCTTAGTACATGATACATGTTGGAGAGTTATGACGAAAAAACTTGTCGTTTTCATGTTTTATGGCCGTTTTATGAGCTATTGCGCACAATTTGTGATTCCAAGGAGTATTTTGTGGCCCGTAAGACGAGATACTTGTTTGAGAGATATGCCAAAAAGTGGTCGGTTTCGTGTTTTATGGCCGTTTTCATGAGATATTGCCCACAATTTTTGGGTTCCAGGGCTATTTACAACGACCGTAACTCCCGATACATGTTTTAGAGTTATTATAAAAACTTGTCGTTTTTGCGTTTTATGGCCATTTTCATGTGCTATTGCCCACGATTTGGGGGTTCCAGGGCGATCTCGGTGGACCGTCAGACCCGATATATGTTTAAGAGATATGACCAAAAACTCATCTTTTTCGTGTTTGATGGCCGTTTTCATGAGCTATTTCCTATAGTTTTTGGGTTCTAGGGCTTTTTACAATGACCATGTTTTGTGAGTAATGACAAAAACTCGTCGTTTTGGTGTTTTATGGCCGTTTTCATGAGCTATTGCCCACAGTTTTGGGGTTGCTCGGCAATTTACAACGACCGTAGTACACGATACATGTTTGAGAGTTATGATGAAAAACTTGTCGTTTTCATGTTTTATGGCCGTTTTTATGAGCTATTGCGCACAATTTTATGGTTCCAAGGAGGATTTTCTGGCCCGTAAGACGAGATACATGTTTGAGAGATACGCCAAAAAAGTGGTCGGTTTCGTGGTTTTATGGCCGTTTTCATGAGATATTGCCCACAATTTTTGGGTTCCAGGGCTATTTACAACGACCGTAACCCCCGATACATGTTTTAGAGTTATTATAAAAACCTATCGTTTTCGCGTTTTATGGCCATTTTCATGTGCTATTGCCCACGATTTGGGGGTTCCAGGGCGATCTCGGTGGATCGTCAGACCCGATATATGTTTAAGAGATATGACAAAAAACTCATCGTTTTCGTGTTTGATGGCCGTTTTCATGAGCTATTTCCCACAGTTTTTCGGTTCTAGGGCTTTTTACAATGACCATGTTTTGTGATTAATGACAAAAACTCGTCGTTTTCGTGTTTTATGGCCGTTTTCATGAGCTATTGCCCACAGCTTTGGGGTTGCTCGGCAATTTACAACGACCTTAGTACACGACACATGTTTGAGAGTTATGACGAAAAACTTGTCGTTTTCATGTTTTATGGCCGTTTTTATGAGCTATTGCGCACAATTTTATAGTTCCAAGGAGGATTTTCTGTCCCGTAAGACGAGATACATGTTTGAGAGATACGCCAAAAAAGTGGTCAGTTTCGTGTTTTATGGCCGTTTTCATGAGATATTGCCCACAATTTTTGGGTTCCAGGACTATTTACAACGACCGTAACTCCCGATACATGTTTTAGAGTTATTATAAAAACCTATCGTTTTCGCGTTTTATGGCCATTTTCATGTGCTATTGCCCACGATTTGGGGTTCCAGGGCGATCTCGGTGGATCGTCAGACCCGATATATGTTTAAGAGATATGACAAAAAACTCATCGTTTTCGTGTTTGATGGCCGTTTTCATGAGCTATTTCCCACAGTTTTTCGTTCTAGGGCTTTTTACAATGACCATGTTTTGTGAGTAATGACAAAAACTCGTCGTTTTCGTGTTTTATGGACGTTTTCTTGAGCTATTGCCCATAGTTTTGGGGTTGCTAGGCAATTTACAACGACCGTAGGACACGACACATGTTTGAGAGTTATGACCAAAAAACTCGTTGTTTTGGTGTTATATGGCCGTTTTCGTGAGCTATTGCCCACTGTTTTGGGTTTCCAATTAGATTTTCATGGCCCGTCAGACTTAATAGATGTTTGAGATATATGACCAAAAGCTCGTCGTTTTCGCGATTTATGGCCGTTTTCATGAGCTATTGCCCACATTTTTGGGTTCCAGGGGTATTTACAACGACCGTAACTCCCGATACATGTTTTAGAGTTATTATAAAAACCTATCATTTTCGCGTTTTATGGCCATTTTCATGTGCTATTGCCCACGATTTGGGGGTTCCAGGGCGATCTCGGTGGACCGTAAGACCCGATATATGTTTAAGAGATATGACCAAAAACTCATCTTTTTCGTGTTTGATGGCCGTTTTCATGAGCTATTTCCCACAGTTTTTAGGTTCTAGGGCTTTTTACAATGACCATGTTTTGTGAGTAATGACAAAAACTCGTCGTTTTCGTGTTTTATGGCCGTTTTCATGAGCTATTGTCCATAGTTTTGGGGTTGCTCGGCAATTTACAACGACCGTAGGACACGACACATGTTTGAGAGTTATGACCAAAAAACTTGTCGTTTTCATGTTTTATGGCCGTTTTCGTGAGCTATTGCCCACTGTTTTGGGGTTCCAATGAGATTTTCATGGCCCGTCAGATTTAATAGATGTTTGAGATATATGACCAAAAGCTCGTCGTTTTCGCGATTTATGGCCTTTTTCATGAGCTATTGCCCACATTTTTGGGTTCCAGGGCTATTTACAACGACCGTAACTTCCCGATACATGTTTTAGAGTTATTATAAAAACTCGTCGTTTTCGCGTTTTATGGCCATTTTCATGTGCTATTGCACCGATTTGGGGGTTCCAGGGCGATCTCGGTGGACCGTAAGACCCGATATATGTTTAAGAGATATGAAAAAACTCATCTTTTTCGTGTTTGATGGCCGTTTTCATGAGCTATTTCTCACAGTTTTTGGGTTCTAGGGCTTTTTACAATGACCATGTTTTGTGAGTAATGACAAAAACTTGTCGTTTTCGTGTTTTCTGGCCGTTTTCATGAGCTATTGCCACACTTTTGGGGTTGCTCGGCAATTTACAACGACCTTAGTACACGATACATGTTGGAGAGTTATGACGAAAAACTTGTCGTTTTCATGTTTTATGGCCGTTTTATGAGCTATTGCGCACAATTTTGTGGTTCCAAGGAGTATTTTGTGGCCCGTAAGACGAGATACTTGTTTGAGAGATATGCCAAAAAGTGGTCGGTTTCGTGTTTTATGGCCGTTTTCATGAGATATTGCCCACAATTTTTGGGTTCCAGGGCTATTTACAACGACCGTAACTCCCGATACATGTTTTAGAGTTATTATAAAAACTTGTCGTTTTTGCGTTTTATGGCCATTTTCATGTGCTATTGCCCACGATTTGGGGTTCCAGGGCGATCTCGGTGGACCGTCAGACCCGATATATGTTTAAGAGATATGACCAAAAACTCATCTTTTTCGTGTTTGATGGCCGTTTTCATGAGCTATTTCCCACAGTTTTTGGGTTCTAGGGCTTTTTACAATGACCATGTTTTGTGAGTAATGACAAAAACTCGTCGTTTTCGGTGTTTTATGGCCGTTTTCATGAGCTATTGCCCACAGTTTTGGGGTTGCTCGGCAATTTACAACGACCGTAGTACACGATACATGTTTGAGAGTTATGATGAAAAACTTGTCGTTTTCATGTTTTATGGCCGTTTTTATGAGCTATTGCGCACAATTTTATGGTTCCAAGGAGATTTTCTGGCCCGTAAGACGAGATACATGTTTGAGAGATACGCCAAAAAGTGGTCGGTTTCGTGGTTTATGGCCGTTTTCATGAGATATTGCCCACAATTTTTGGGTTCCAGGCTATTTACAACGACCGTAACTCCCGATACATGTTTTAGAGTTATTATAAAAACCTATCGTTTTCGCGTTTTATGGCCATTTTCATGTGCTATTGCCCACGATTTGGGGGTTCCAGGGCGATCTCGGTGGATGGTCAGACCCGATATATGTTTAAGAGATATGACAAAAAACTCATCGTTTTCGTGTTTGATGGCCGTTTTCATGAGCTATTTCCCACAGTTTTTGGTTCCAGGGCTTTTTACAATGACCATGTTTTGTGAGTAATGACAAAAACTCGTCGTTTTCGTGTTTTTATGGCCGTTTTCATGAGCTATTGCCCACAGCTTTGGGTTGCTCGGCAATTTACAACGACCTTAGTACACGACACATGTTTGAGAGTTATGACGAAAAAATTGTCGTTTTCATGTTTTATGGCCGTTTTTATGAGCTATTGCGCACAATTTTATAGTTCCAAGGAGGATTTTCTGGCCCGTAAGACGAGATACATGTTTGAGAGATACGCCAAAAAAGTGGTCAGTTTCGTGTTTTATGGCCGTTTTCATGAGATATTGCCCACAATTTTTGGGTTCCAGGACTATTTACAACGACCGTAACTCCCGATACATGTTTTAGAGTTATTATAAAAACCTATCGTTTTCGCGTTTTATGGCCATTTTCATGTGCTATTGCCCACGATTTGGGGGTTCCAGGGCGATCTCGGTGGATCGTCAGACCCGATATATGTTTAAGAGATATGACAAAAAACTCATCGTTTTCGTGTTTGATGGCCGTTTTCATGAGCTATTTCCCACAGTTTTTCGGTTCTAGGGCTTTTTACAATGACCATGTTTTGTGAGTAATGACAAAAACTCGTCGTTTTCGTATTTTATGGACGTTTTCTTGAGCTATTGCCCATAGTTTTGGGGTTGCTAGGCAATTTACAACGACCGTAGGACACGACACATGTTTGAGAGTTATGACCAAAAAACTCGTTGTTTTGGTGTTATATGGCCGTTTTCGTGAGCTATTGCCCACTGTTTTGGGTTTCCAATTAGATTTTCATGGCCCGTCAGACTTAATAGATGTTTGAGATATATGACCAAAAGCTCGTCGTTTTCGCGATTTATGGCCGTTTTCATGAGCTATTGCCCACATTTTTGGGTTCCAGGGGTATTTACAACGACCGTAACTCCCGATACATGTTTTAGAGTTATTATAAAAACCTATCGTTTTCGCGTTTTATGGCCATTTTCATGTGCTATTGCCCACGATTTGGGGGTTCCAGGGCGATCTCGGTGGACCGTAAGACCCGATATATGTTTAAGAGATATGACCAAAAACTCATCTTTTTCGTGTTTGATGGCCGTTTTCATGAGCTATTTCCCACAGTTTTTAGGTTCTAGGGCTTTTTACAATGACCATGTTTTGTGAGTAATGACAAAAACTCGTCGTTTTCGTGTTTTATGGCCGTTTTCATGAGCTATTGCCCACAGCTTTGGGGTTGCTCGGCAATTTACAACGACCTTAGTACACGATACATGTTTGAGAGTTATGACGAAAAACTTGTCGTTTTCATGTTTTATGGCCGTTTTTATGAGCTATTGCGCACAATTTTGTGGTTCCAAGGAGGATTTTGTGGCCCGTAAGACGAGATACCTGTTTGAGAGATATGCCAAAAAAGTGGTCGGTTTCGTGTTTTATGGCCGTTTTCATGAGATATTGCCCACAAGTTTTGGGTTCCAGGGCTATTTACAACGACCGTAACTCCCGGTACATGTTTTAGAGTTATTATAAAAACTTGTCGTTTTTGCGTTTTATGGCCATTTTCATGTGCTATTGCCCACGATTTGGGGGTTCCAGGGCGATCTCGGTGGATCGTCAGACCCGATATATGTTTAAGAGATATGACAAAAAACTCATCGTTTTCGTGTTTGATGGCCGTTTTCATGAGCTATTTCCCACAGTTTTTGGGTTCTAGGGCTTTTTACAATGACCATGTTTTGTGAGTAATGACAAAAACTCGTCGTTTTCGTGTTTTATGGCCGTTTTCATGAGCTATTGCCCATAGTTTGGGGTTGCTGGGCAATTTACAACGACCATAAGACACGACACATGTTTGAGAGTTATGACCAAAAAACTCGTTGTTTTGGTGTTATATGGCCGTTTTCGTGAGCTATTGCCCACTGTTTTGGGGTTCCAATGAGATTTTCATGGGCCGTCAGACTTAATAGATGTTTGAGATATATGACCAAAAGCTCGTCGTTTTCGCGATTTATGGCCGTTTTCATAAGCTATTGCCCACATTTTTGGGTTCCAGGGCTATTTACAACGACCGTAACCTCCAATACATGTTTTAGAGTTGTTATAAAAACTCGTCGTTTTCGCGTTTTATGGCCATTTTCATGTGCTATTGCCCACGATTTGGGGGTTCCAGGGCGATCTCGGTGGACCGTAAGACCCGATATATGTTTAAGAGATATGACAAAAAACTCATCGTTTTCGTGTTTGATGGCCGTTTTCATGAGCTATTTCCCACAGTTTTTGGGTTCTAGGGCTTTTTACAATGACCATGTTTTGTGAGTAATGACAAAAACTCGTCGTTTTCGTGTGTTATGGACGTTTTCATGAGCTATTGCCCATAGTTTTGGGGTTGCTCGGCAATTTACAACGACCGTAGGACACGACACATGTTTGAGAGTTATGACCAAAAAACTTGTCGTTTTCATGTTTTATGGCCGTTTTCGTGAGCTATTGCCCACCAATGAGATTTTGATGGCCCGTCAGACTTAATAGATGTTTGAGATATATGACCAAAAGCTCGTCGTTTTCGCGATTTATGGCTGTTTTCATGAGCTATTGCCCACATTTTCGGGTTCCAGGGCTATTTACAACGACCGTAACTCTCCCGATACATGTTTTAGAGTTATTATAAAAACTCGTCGTTTTCGCGTTTTATGGCCATTTTCATGTGCTATTGCCCACGATTTGGGGGTTCCAGGGCGATCTCGGTGGACCGTAAGACCCGATATATGTTTAAGAGATATGACCAAAAACTCATCTTTTTTGTGTTTGATGGCCGTTTTCATGAGCTATTTCCCACAGTTGTGGGTTCTAGGGCTTTTTACAATGACCATGTTTTGTGAGTAATGACAAAAACTCGTCGTTTTCGTGGTTTATGGCCGTTTTCATGAGCTATTGCCCACATCTTTGGGGTTGCTCGGCAATTTACAACGACGTTAGTACACGATACATGTTTGAGAGCTATGACGAAAAACTTGTCGTTTTCATGTTTTATGGCCGTTTTTATGAGCTATTGCGCACAATTTTGTGGTTCCAAGGAGGATTTTGTGGCCCGTAAGACGAGATACTTGTTTGAGAGATATGCCAAAAAAGTGGTCGGTTTCGTGTTTTATGACCGTTTTCATGAGATATTGCCTATAATTTTTGGGTTCCAGGGCTCTTTACAACAACCGTAACTCCCATACATGTTTTAGAGTTATTATAAAACTCGTCATTTTTCGCGTTAATGGCCATTTTCATGTGCTATTGCCCACAGTTTGGAGGTTCCAGGGCGATCTCGGTGGACCGTCAGACCCGATATATGTTTAAGAGATATGACAAAAACTCATCGTTTTCGTGTTTGATGGCCGTTTTCATGAGCTATTTCCCACAGTTTTTGGGTTCTAGGGATTTTTTACAATGACCATGTTTTGTGAGTAATGACAAAAACTCGTCGTTTTCGTGTTTTATGGCCGTTTTCATGAGCTATTGCCATAGTTTGGGGTTGCTTTGAAATTTACAACGACATAAGACACGACATGTTTGAGAGTTATGACCAAAAAACTCGTTGTTTGGTGTTATATGGCCGTTTTCGTGAGCTATTGCCCACTGTTTTGGGGTTCCAATGAGATTTTCATGGCCCGTCAGACTTAATAGATGTATGAGATATATGACCAAAAGCTCGTCGTTTTCGCGATTTATGGCCTTTTTCATGAGCTATTGCCCACATTTTTGGGTTCCAGGGCTATTTACAACGACCGTAACTCCCGATACATGTTTTAGAGTTATTATAAAAACTCGTCGTTTTCGCGTTTTATGGCCATTTTCATGTGCTATTGCCCACGATTTGGGGGTTCCAGGGCGATCTCGATGGACCGTAAGACCCGATATATGTTTAAGAGATATGATAAAAAACTCATCTTTTTCGTGTTTGATGGCCGTTTTGATTAGCTATTTCCCACAGTTTTTGGGTTCTAGGGCTTTTTACAATGACCATGTTTTGTGAGTAATGACAAAAACTCGTCGTTTTCGTGTTTTATGGCCGTTTTCATGAGCTATTGCCCACAACTTTGGGGTTGCTCGGCAATTTACAACGACCTTAGTACACGATACATGTTGGAGAGTTATGACGAAAAACTTGTCGTTTTCATGTTTTATGGCCGTTTTTATGAGCTATTGCGCACAATTTTGTGGTTCCAAGGAGTATTTTGTGGCCCGTAAGACGAGATACTTGTTTGAGAGATATGCCAAAAAGTGGTCGGTTTCGTGTTTTATGGCCGTTTTCATGAGATATTGCCCACAATTTTTGGGTTCCAGGGCTATTTACAACGACCGTAACTCCCGATACATGTTTTAGAGTTATTATAAAAACTTGTCGTTTTTTTGCGTTTTATGGCCATTTTCATGTGCTATAGCCCACGATTTGGGGTTCCAGGGCGATCTCGGTGGACCGTCAGACCCGATATATGTTTAAGAGATATGACCAAAAACTCATATTTTTCGTGTTTGATGGCCATTTTCATGAGCTATTTCCTATAGTTTTTGGGTTCTAGGGCTTTTCACAATGACCATGTTTTGTGAGTAATGACAAAACTCGTCGTTTTGGTGTTTTATGGCCGTTTTCATGAGCTATTGCCCACAGTTTTGGGGTTGCTCGGCAATTTACAACGACCGTAGTACCGATACATGTTTGAGAGTTATGACGAAAAACTTGTCGTTTTCATGTTTTATGGCCGTTTTTATGAGCTATTGCGCACAATTTTATGGTTCCAAGGAGGATTTTCTGGCCCGTAAGACGAGATACATGTTTGAGAGATACGCCAAAAAAGTGGTCGGTTTTCGTGTTTTATGGCCGTTTTCATGAGATATTGCCCACAATTTGGGTTCCAGGGCTATTTACAACGACCGTAACTCCCGATACATGTTTTAGAGTTATTATAAAAACCTATCGTTTTCGCGTTTTATGGCCATTTTCATGTGCTATTGCCCACGATTTGGGGTTCCAGGGCGATCTCGGTGGACCGTCAGACCCGATATATGTTTAAGAGATATGACAAAAAACTCATCGTTTCGTGTTTGATGGCCGTTTTCATGAGCTATTTCCCACAGTTTTTGGGTTCTAGGGCTTTTTACAATGACCATGTTTTGTGAGTAATGACAAAAACTCGTCGTTTTCGTGTTTTATGGCCGTTTTCATGAGCTATTGCCCATAGTTTTGGGGTGCTCGGCAATTTACAACGACCGTAGACACGACACATGTTTGAGAGTTATGACCAAAAACTCGTTGTTTTTTGGTGTTATATGGCCGTTTTGTGAGCTATTGCCCACTGTTTTGGGTTTCCAATGAGATTTTCATGGCCCGTCAGACTTAATAGATGTTTGAGATATATGACCAAAAGCTCGTCGTTTTCGCGATTTATGGCCGTTTTCATGAGCTATTGCCCACATTTTTGGGTTCCAGGGCTATTTACAACGACCGTAACTCCCGATACATGTTTTAGAGTTATTATAAAAACCTATCGTTTTCGCGTTTTATGGCCATTTTCATGTGCTATTGCCCACGATTTGGGGGTTCCAGGGCGATCTCGGTGGACCGTAAGACCCGATATATGTTTAAGAGATATGACCAAAAACTCATCTTTTTCGTGTTTGATGGCCGTTTTCATGAGCTATTTCCCACAGTTTTTGGGTTCTAGGGCTTTTTACAATGACCATGTTTTGTGAGTAATGACAAAAACTCGTCGTTTTCGTGTTTTATGGCCGTTTTCATGAGCTATTGCCCACAACTTTGGGGTTGCTCGGCAATTTACAACGACCTTAGTACACGATACATGTTTGAGAGTTATGACGAAAAACTTGTCGTTTTCATGTTTATGGCCTTATGAGCTATTGCGCACAATTTTGTGGTTCCAAGGAGGATTTTGTGGCCCGTAAGACGAGATACTTGTTTGAGAGATATGCCAAAAAAGTGGTCGGTTTCGTGTTTTATGGCCGTTTTCATGAGATATTGCCCACAATTTTTGGGTTCCAGGGCTATTTACAACGACCGTAACTCCCGATACATGTTTTAGAGTTATTATAAAAACTTGTCGTTTTTGCGTTTTATGGCCATTTTCATGTGCTATTGCCCACGATTTGGGGGTTCCAGGGCGATCTCGGTGGACCGTCAGACCCGATATATGTTTAAGAGATATGACAAAAACTCATCTTTTTCGTGTTTGATGGCCGTTTTCATGAGCTATTTCCCACAGTTTTGGGTTCTAGGGCTTTTTACAATGACCATGTTTTGTGAGTAATGACAAAAACTCGTCGTTTTCGTGTTTTATGGCCGTTTTCATGAGCTATTGCCCATAGTTTGGGTTGCTGGGCAATTTACAACGACCTTAGGACACGACACATGTTTGAGAGTTATGACCAAAAAACTCGTTGTTTTGGTGTTTTATGGCCGTTTTCGTGAGCTATTGCCCACTGTTTGGGGTTCCAATGAGATTTTCATGGCCCGTCAGACTTAATAGATGTTTGAGATATATGACCAAAAGCTCGTCGTTTTCGCGATTTATGGCCGTTTTCATGAGCTATTGCCCACATTTTTGGGTTCCAGGGCTATTTACAACGACCGTAACCTCCGATACATGTTTAGTTATTATAAAAACTCGTCGTTTTCGCGTTTTATGGCCATTTTCATGTGCTATTGCCCACGATTTGGGGTTTCCAGGGCGATCTCGGTGGACCGTAAGACCCGATATATGTTTAAGAGATATGACAAAAACTCATCGTTTTCGTGTTTGATGGCCGTTTTCATGAGCTATTTCCCACAGTTTTTGGGTTCTAGGCTTTTTTACAATGACCATGTTTTGTGAGTAATGACAAAAAACTCGTCGTTTTCGTGTTTTATGGCCGTTTTCATGAGCTATTGCCCATAGTTTGGGGTTGCTTTGCAATTTACAACGACCCTAAGGACACGACACATGTTTGAGAGTTATGACCAAAAAACTCGTTGTTTTGGTGTTATATGGCCGTTTTCGTGAGCTATTGCCCATGTTTTGGGTTCCAATGAGATTTTCATGGCCCGTCAGAGTAATAGATGTTTGAGATATATGACCAAAAGCTCGTTTCGCGATTTATGGCCGTTTTCATGAGTTATTGCCCACATTTTTGGGTTCCAGGGCTATTTACAACGACCGTAACTCCCGATACATGTTTTAGAGTTATTATAAAAACGCGTCGTTTTCGCGTTTTATGGCCATTTTCATGTGCTATTGCCCACGATTTGGGGGTTCCAGGGCGATCTCGGTGGACCGTAAGACCCGATATATGTTTAAGAGATATGACCAAAAACTCATCGTTTTCGTGTTTGATGGCCGTTTTCATGAGCTATTTCCCACAGTTTTTGGGTTCTAGGGCTTTTTACAATGACCATGTTTTGTGAGTAATGACAAAAACTCGTCGTTTTCGTGTTTTATGGCCGTTTTCATGAGCTATTGCCCACAGTTTTGGGGTTGCTCGCAATTTACAACGACCGTAGGACACGATACATGTTTGAGTTATGACGAAAAATTGTCGTTTTTCATGTTTTATGGCCGTTTTTATGAGCTATTGCGCACAATTTTGTGGTTCCAAGGAGGATTTTGTGGCCCGTAAGACGAGATACATGTTTGAGATATGACAAAAAAGTGGTCTGTTTCGTGTTTTATGGCCGTTTTCATGAGATATTGCCCACAATTTTTGGGTTCCAGGGCTATTTACAACGACCGTAACTCCCGATACATGTTTTAGAGTTATTAGAAAAACTCGTCGTTTTTGCGTTTAATGGCCATTTTCATGTGCTATTGCCCACGATTTGGGGGTTCCAGGGCGATCTCGGTGGACCGTCAGACCCGATATATGTTTAAGAGATATGACCAAAAACTCACCGTTTTCGTGTTTGATGGCTGTTTTCATGAGCTATTTCCCACAGTTTTTGGGTTCTAGGGCTTTTTACAATGACCATGTTTTGTGAGTAATGACAAAAACTCGTCGTTTTCGTGTTTTATGGCCGTTTTCATGAGCTATTGCCCACAACTTTGGGGTTGCTCGGCAATTTACAACGACCTTAGTACACGATACATGTTGGAGAGTTATGACGAAAAACTTGTCGTTTTCATGTTTTATGGCCGTTTTTATGAGCTATTGCGCACAATTTTGTGGTTCCAAGGAGTATTTTGTGGCCCGTAAGACGAGATACTTGTTTGAGAGATATGCCAAAAAAGTGGTCGGTTTCGTGTTTTATGGCCGTTTTCATGAGATATTGCCCACAATTTTTGGGTTCCAGGGCTATTTACAACGACCGCAACTCCCGATACATGTTTTAGAGTTATTATAAAAACTTGTCGTTTTCGCGTTTTATGGCCATTTTCATGTGCTATTGCCCACGATTTGGGGGTTCCAGGGCGATCTCGGTGGACCGTCAGACCCGATATATGTTTAAGAGATATGACAAAAAACTCATCGTTTCGTGTGTGATGGCCGTTTTCATGAGCTATTTCCCACAGTTTTTGGTTCTAGGGCTTTTTACAATGACCATGTTTTGTGAGTAATGACAAAAAACTCGTCGTTTTCGTGTTTTATGGCCGTTTTCATGAGCTATTGCCCATAGTTTTGGGGTTGCTTTGCAATTTACAACGACCGTAGGACACGACACATGTTTGAGAGTTATGACCAAAAAACTCGTTTTTTTGTTATATGGCCGTTTTCGTGAGCTATTGCCCACTGTTTTGGGGTTCCAATGAGATTTTCATGGCCCGTCAGACTAATAGATGTTTGAGATATATGACCAAAAGCTCGTCGTTTTCGCGATTTATGGCCGTTTTCATGAGCTATTGCCCACATTTTGGGTTCCAGGGCTATTTACAACGACCGTAACTCCCGATACATGTTTTAGAGTTATATAAAAACCTTCGTTTTCGCGTTTTATGGCCATTTTCATGTGCTATTGCCCACGATTTGGGGGTTCCAGGGCGATCTCGGTGGACCGTAAGACCGATATATGTTTAAGAGATATGACCAAAAACTCATCTTTTTCGTGTTTGATGGCCGTTTTCATGAGCTATTTCCCACAGTTTTTGGTTCTAGGGTTTTACAATGACCATGTTTTGTGAGTAATGACAAAAACTCGTCGTTTTCGTGTTTTATGGCCGTTTTCATGAGCTATTGCCCACAGTTTTGGGTTGCTCGGCAATTTACAACGACCGTAGTACACGATAACATGTTTGAGAGTTATGACGAAAAACTTGTCGTTTTCATGTTTTATGGCCGTTTTTATGAGCTATTGCCACAATTTATGGTTCCAAGGAGGATTTTCTGGCCCGTAAGACAGATACATGTTTGAGAGATATGCCAAAAAAGTGGTCGGTTTCGTGTTTTATGGCCGTTTTCATGAGATATTGCCCACAATTTTTGGGTTCCAGGACTATTTACAACGACCGTAACTCCCGATACATGTTTTAGAGTTATTATAAAAACTATCGTTTTCGCGTTTTATGGCCATTTTCATGTGCTATTGCCCACGATTTGGGGGTTCCAGGGCGATCTCGGTGGACCGTCAGACCCGATATATGTTTAAGAGATATGACAAAAACTCATCGTTTTCGTGTTTGATGGCCGTTTTCATGAGCTATTTCCACAGTTTTTGGGTTCTAGGGCTTTTTACAATGACCATGTTTTGTGAGTAATGACAAAAACTCGTCGTTTTCGTGTTTTATGGCCGTTTTCATGAGCTATTGCCCACAGCTTTGGGGTTGCTCGGCAATTTACAACGACCTTAGTACACGACACATGTTTGAGAGTTATGACGAAAAACTTGTCGTTTTCATGTTTTATGGCCGTTTTTATGAGCTATTGCGCACAATTTTATGGTTCCAAGGAGGATTTTTCTGGCCCGTAAGACGAGATACATGTTTGAGAGATATGCCAAAAAGTGGTCGTTTTCGTGTTTTATGGCCGTTTTCATGAGATATTGCCCACAATTTTTGGGTTCCAGGACTATTTACAACGACCGTAACTCCCGATACATGTTTTAGAGTTATTATAAAAACGTCATTTTCGCGTTTTATGGCCATTTTCATGTGCTATTGCCCACGATTTGGGGTTCCAGGGCGATCTCGGTGGACCGTCAGACCCGATATATGTTTAAGAGATATGACAAAAAACTCATCGTTTTCGTGTTTGATGGCCGTTTTCATGAGCTATTTCCCACAGTTTTTGGGTTCTAGGGCTTTTTACAATGACCATGTTTTGTGAGTAATGACAAAAACTCGTCGTTTTCGGTTTTTATGGCCGTTTTCATGAGCTATTGCCCATAGTTTTGGGGTTGCTCGGCAATTTACAACGACCTTAGGACACGACACATGTTTGAGAGTTATGACCAAAAAACTCGTTGTTTTGGTGTTATATGGCCGTTTTTGTGAGCTATTGCCACTGTTTTGGGTTCCAATAGATTTTCATGGCCCGTCAGACTTAATAGATGTTTGAGATATATGACCAAAAGGTCGTCGTTTTCGCGATTTATGGCCGTTTTCATGAGCTATTGCCCACATTTTTGGGTTCCAGGGCTATTTACAACGACCGTAACTCCCGATACATGTTTTAGAGTTATTATAAAAACTCGTCGTTTTCGCGTTTTATGGCCATTTTCATGTGCTATTGCCCACGATTTGGGGGTTCCAGGGCGATCTCGGTGGACCGTAAGACCCGATATATGTTTAAGAGATATGACCAAAACTCATCTTTTTCGTGTTTGATGGCCGTTTTCATGAGCTATTTCCCACAGTTTTTGGGTTCTAGGGCTTTTTACAATGACCATGTTTTGTGAGTAATGACAAAAACTCGTCGTTTTCGTGTTTTATGGCCGTTTTCATGAGCTATTGCCCACAGTTTTGGGTTGCTCGGCAATTTACAACGACCTTAGTACACGATACATGTTTGAGAGTTATGACGAAAAACTTGTCGTTTTCATGTTTTATGGCCGTTTTTATGAGCTATTGCGCACAATTTTATGGTTCCAAGGAGGATTTTCTGGCCCGTAAGACGAGATACATGTTTGAGAGATATGCCAAAAAAGTGGTCGGTTTCGTGTTTTATGGCCGTTTTCATGAGATATTGCCCACAATTTTTGGGTTCCAGGGCTATTTACAACGACCGTAACTCCCGATACATGTTTTAGAGTTATTATAAAAACTTGTCGTTTTCGCGTTTTATGGCCATTTTCATGTGCTATTGCCCACGATTTGGAGGTTCCAGGGAGATCTCGGTGGACCGTCAGACCCGATATATGTTTAAGAGATATGACAAAAAAACTCATCGTTTTCCTGTTTGATGGCCGTTTTCATGAGCTATTTCCCACAGTTTTTGGGTTCTAGGGCTTTTTACAATGACCATGTTTTGTGAGTAATGACAAAAACTCGTCGTTTTCGTGTTTTATGGACGTTTTCATGAGCTATTGCCCATAGTTTTGGGGTTGCTGGGCAATTTACAACGACCGTAGGACACGACACATGTTTGAGAGTTATGACCAAAAAACTCGTTTTTTGGTGTATATGGCCGTTTTCGTGAGCTATTGCCCACTGTTTTGGGGTTCCAATGAGATTTGCATGGCCCGTCAGACATAATAGATGTTTGAGATATATGACCAAAAACTCATCGTTTTCGCGATTTATGGCCGTTTTCATGAGCTATTGCCCACATTTTTGGGTTCCAGGGCTATTTACAACGACCGTAACTCCCGATACATGTTTTAGAGTTATTATAAAAACTCGTCGTTTTCGCATTTTATGGCCATTTTCATGTTCTATTGCCCATGATTTGGGGTTCCAGGGCGATCTCGGTGGACCGTAAGACCCGATATATGTTTAAGAGATATGACCAAAAACTCATCTTTTTCGTGTTTGATGGCCGTTTTCATGAGCTATTTCCTATAGTTTTTGGGTTCTAGGGCTTTTTACAATGACCATGTTTTGTGAGTAATGACAAAAAATCGTCGTTTTGGTGTTTTATGGCCGTTTTCATGAGCTATTGCCCACAGTTTTGGGGTTGCTCGGCAATTTACAACGACCGTAGTACACGATACATGTTTGAGAGTTATGACGAAAAACTTGTCGTTTTCATGTTTTATGGCCGTTTTTATGATCTATTGCGCACAATTTTATGGTTCCAAGGAGGATTTTCTGGCCCGTAAGACGAGATACATGTTTGAGAGATACGCCAAAAAAGTGGTCGGTTTCGTGTTTTATGGCCGTTTTCATGAGATATTGCCCACAATTTTTGGGTTCCAGGACTATTTACAACGACCGTAACTCCCGATACATGTTTTAGAGTTATTATAAAAACCTAACGTTTTCGCTTTTTATGGCCATTTTCATGTGCTATTGCCCAATTTGGGGGTTCCAGGGCGATCTCGGTGGATCGTCAGACCCGATATATGTTTAAGAGATATGACAAAAAACTCATCGTTTTCGTGTTTGATGGCCGTTTTCATGAGCTATTTCCCACAGTTTTTCGGTTCTAGGGCTTTTTACAATGACCATGTTTTGTGAGTAATGACAAAAACTCGTCGTTTTCGTGTTTTATGGTCGTTTTCATGAGCTATTGCCCACAACTTTGGGGTTGCTCGGCAATTTACAACGACCTTAGTACACGATACATGTTTGAGAGTTATGACGAAAAACTTGTCGTTTTCATGTTTTATGGCCGTTTTTATGAGCTATTGCGCACAATTTTATGGTTCCAAGGAGGATTTTCTGGCCCGTAAGACGAGATACATGTTTGAGAGATACGCCAAAAAAGTGGTCGGTTTCGTGTTTTATGGCCGTTTTCATGAGATATTGCCCACAATTTTTGGGTTCCAGGACTATTTACAACGACCGTAACTCCCGATACATGTTTTAGAGTTATTATAAAAACCTATCGTTTTCGCGTTTTATGGCCATTTTCACGTGCTATTGCCCACGATTTGGGGGTTCCAGGGCGATCTCGGTGGATCGTCAGACCCGATATATGTTTAAGAGATATGACAAAAAACTCATCGTTTTCGTGTTTGATGGCCGTTTTCATGAGCTATTTCCCACAGTTTTTCGGTTCTAGGGCTTTTTTTTAATGACCATGTTTTGAGAGTAATGACAAAAACTCGTCGCTTTCGTGTTTTATGGACGTTTTCATGAGCTATTGCCCATAGTTTTGTGGTTGCTAGGCAATTTACAACGACCGTAGGACACGACACATGTTTGAGAGTTATGACAAAAAACCTTGTTGTTTTGGTGTTATATGGCCGTTTTCGTGAGCTATTGCCCACTGTTTTGGGTTTCCAATGAGATTTTCATGGCCTGTCTGACTTAATAGATGTTTGAGATATATGACCAAAAGCTCGTCGTTTTCGCGATTTATGGCCGTTTTCATGAGCTATTGCCCACATTTTTGGGTTCCAGGGGTATTTACAACGACCGTAACTCCCAATACATGTTTTAGAGTTATTATAAAAACCTATCGTTTTCGCGTTTTATGGCCATTTTCATGTGCTATTGCCCACGATTTGGGGGTTCCAGGGCGATCTCGGTGGACCGTAAGACCCGATATATGTTTAAGAGATATGACAAAAACTCATCTTTTTCGTGTTTGATGGCCGTTTTCATGAGCTATTTCCTATAGTTTTTGGGTTCTAGGGCTTTTTACAATGACCATGTTTTGTGAGTAATGACAAAAACTCGTCGTTTTGGTGTTTTAGGGCCGTTTTCATGAGCTATTGCCCACAGTTTTGGAGTTGCTCGAAAATTTACAACGACCGTAGTACACGATACATGTTTGAGAGTAATGACGAAAAACTTGTCGTTTTCATGTTTTATGGCCGTTTTTATGAGCTATTGCGCACAATTTTATGGTTCCAAGGAGGATTTTCTGGCCCGTAAGACGAGATACATGTTTGAGAGATACGCCAATAAAGTGGTCGGTTTCGTGTTTTATGGCCGTTTTCATGAGATATTGCCCACAATTTTTGGGTTCCAGGACTATTTACAACGACCGTAACTCCCAATACATGTTTTAGAGTTATTATAAAAACCTATCGTTTTCGCGTTTTATGGCCATTTTCATGTGCTATTGCCCACGATTTGGGGGTTCCAGGGCGATCTCGGTGGATCGTCAGACCCGATATATGTTTAAGAGATATGACAAAAAACTCATCGTTTTCGTGTTTGATGGCTGTTTTCATGACCTATTTCCCACAGTTTTTCGGTTCTAGGGATTTTTACAATGACCATGTTTTGTGATTAATGACAAAAACTCGTCGTTTTCGTGTTTTATGTCCGTTTTCATGAGCTATTGCCCACAGCTTTGGGGTTGCTCGGCAATTTATAACGACCTTAGTACACGATACATGTTTGAGAGTTATGACGAAAAACTTGTCGTTTTCATGTTTTATGGCCGTTTTTATGAGCTATTGCGCACAATTTTATGGTTCCAAGGAGGATTTTCTGGCCCGTAAGACGAGATACATGTTTGAGAGATACGCCAAAAAAGTGGTCGGTTTCGTGTTTTATGGCCGTTTTCATGAGATATTGCCCACAATTTTTGGGTTCCAGGACTATTTACAACGACCGTAACTCCCGATACATGTTTTAGAGTTATTATAAAAACCTATCGTTTTCGCGTTTTATGGCCATTTTCACGTGCTATTGCCCACGATTTGGGGGTTCCAGGGCGATCTCGGTGGATCGTCAGACCCGATATATGTTTAAGAGATATGACAAAAAACTCATCGTTTTCGTGTTTGATGGCCGTTTTCATGAGCTATTTCCCACAGTTTTTCGGTTCTAGGGCTTTTTTTAATGACCATGTTTTGTGAGTAATGACAAAAACTCGTCGTTTTTGTGTTTTATGGACGTTTTCATGAGCTATTGCCCATAATTTTGGGGTTGCTAGGCAATTTACAACGACCGTAGGACACGACACATGTTTGAGAGTTATGACCAAAAAACTCGTTGTTTTGGTGTTATATGGCCGTTTTCATGAGCTATTGCCCACTGTTTTGGGTTTCCAATGAGATTTTCATGGCCTGTCAGACTTAATAGATGTTTGAGATATATGACCAAAAGCTCGTCGTTTTCGCGATTTATGGCCGTTTTCATGGGCTATTGCCCACATTTTTGGGTTCCAGGGGTATTTACAACGACCGTAACTCCCGATACATGTTTTAGAGTTATTATAAAAACCTATCATTTTCGCGTTTTATGGCCATTTTCATGTGCTATTGCCCACGATTTGGGGGTTCCAGGGCGATCTCGGTGGACCGTAAGACCCGATATATGTTTAAGAGATATGACCAAAAACTCATCTTTTTCGTGTTTGATGGCCGTTTTCATGAGCTATTTCCTATAGTTTTTGGGTTCTAGGGCTTTTTACAATGACCATGTTTTGTGAGTAATGACAAAAACTCGTCGTTTTGGTGTTTTATGGCCGTTTTCATGAGCTATTGCCCACAGTTTTGGAGTTGCTCGCAATTTACAACGACCGTAGTACACGATACATGTTTGAGAGTTATGACGAAAAACTTGTCGTTTTTATGTTTTATGGCCGTTTTATGAGCTATTGCGCACAATTTTATGGTTCCGAGGAGGATTTTCTGGCCCGTAAGACGAGATACATGTTTGAGAGATACGCCAAAAAAGTGGTCGGTTTCGTGTTTTATGGCCGTTTTCATGAGATATTGCCCACAATTTTTGGGTTCCAGGACTATTTACAACAACGGTAACTCCCGATACATGTTTTAGAGTTATAATAAAAACCTATCATTTTCGCGTTTTATGGCCATTTTCATGTGCTATTGCCCACGATTTGGGGGTTCCAGGGCGATCTCGGTGGACCGTAAGACCCGATATATGTTTAAGAGATATGACCAAAAACTCATCTTTTTCGTGTTTGATGGCCGTTTTCATGAGCTATTTCCTATAGTTTTTGGGTTCTAGGGCTTTTTACAATGACCATGTTTTGTGAGTAATGACAAAAACTCGTCGTTTTGGTGTTTTATGGCCGTTTTCATGAGCTATTGCCCACAGTTTTGGAGTTGCTCGACAATTTACAACGACCGTAGTACACGATACATGTTTGAGAGTTATGACGAAAAACTTGTCGTTTTTATGTTTTATGGCCGTTTTATGAGCTATTGCGCACAATTTTATGGTTCCGAGGAGGATTTTCTGGCCCGTAAGACGAGATACATGTTTGAGAGATACGCCAAAAAAGTGGTCGGTTTCGTGTTTTATGGCCGTTTTCATGAGATATTGCCCACAATTTTTGGGTTCCAGGACTATTTACAACGACCGTAACTCCCGATACATGTTTTAGAGTTATTATAAAAACCTATCGTTTTCGCGTTTTATGGCCATTTTCATGTGCTATTGCCCACGATTTGGGGTTCCAGGGCGATCTCGGTGGACCGTAAGACCCGATATATGCTTAAGAGATATGACCAAAAACTCGTATTTTTCGTGTTTGATGGCCGTTTTCATGAGCTATTTCCCACAATTTTTGGTTCTAGGGCTTTTTACAATGACCATGTTTTGTGAGTAATGACAAAAACTCGTCGTTTTCGTGTTTTATGGCTGTTTTCATGAGCTATTGCCCACAGCTTTGGGGTTGCTCGGCAATTTACAACGACCTTAGTACACGATACATTTTGAGAGTTATGACGAAAAACTTGTCGTTTTCATGTTTTATGGCCGTTTTTATGAGCTATTGCGCACAACTTTATGGTTCCAAGGAGGATTTTCTGGCCCGTATGACGAGATACATGTTTGAGAGATACGCCAAAAAAGTGGTCGGTTTCGTGTTTTATGGCCGTTTCATGAGATATTGCCCACAATTTTTGGGTTCCAGGGCTATTTACAACGACCGTAACTCCCGGTACATGTTTTAGAGTTATTATAAAAACTTGTCGTTTTCGCGTTTTATGGCCATTTTCATGTGCTATTGCCCACGATTTGGGGGTTCCAGGGCGATCTCGGTGGACCGTCAGACCCGATATATGTTTAAGAGATATGACAAAAAACTCATCGTTTTCGTGTTTGATGGCCGTTTTCATGAGCTATTTCCCACAGTTTTTGGGTTCTAGGGCTTTTTACAATGACCATGTTTTGTGAGTAATGACAAAAACTCGTCGTTTTCGTGTTTTATGGCCGTTTTCATGAGCTATTGCCCATAGTTTTGGGTTGCTGGGCAATTTACAACGACCGTAGGACACGACACATGTTTGAGAGTTATGACCAAAAAACTCGTTTTTTTGGTGTTATATGGCCGTTTTCGTGAGCTATTGCCCACTGTTTTGGGGTTCCAATGAGATTTGCATGGCCCGTCAGACATAATAGATGTTTGAGATATATGACCAAAAACTCATCGTTTTCGCGATTTATGGCCGTTTTCATGAGCTATTGCCCACATTTTTGGGTTCGAGGGCTATTTACAAGGACCGTAACTCCCGATACATGTTTTAGAGTTATTATAAAAACTCGTCGTTTTCGCATTTTATGGCCATTTTCATGTTCTATTGCCCATGATTTGTCGGTTTCGTGTTTTATGGCCGTTTTCATGAGATATTGCCCACAATTTTTGGGTTCCAGGACTATTTACAACGACCGTAACTCCCGATACATGTTTTAGAGTTATTATAAAAACCTATCGTTTTCGCGTTTTATGGCCATTTTACGTGCTATTGCCCACGATTTGGGGGTTCCAGGGCGATCTCGGTGGATCGTCAGACCCGATATATGTTTAAGAGATATGACAAAAAACTCATCGTTTTCGTGTTTGATGGCCGTTTTCATGAGCTATTTCCCACAGTTTTTCGGTTCTAGGGCTTTTTTTAATGACCATGTTTTGTGAGTAATGACAAAAACTCGTCGTTTTTGTGTTTTATGGACGTTTTCATGAGCTATTGCCCATAATTTTGGGGTTGCTAGGCAATTTACAACGACCGTAGGACACGACACATGTTTGAGAGTTATGACCAAAAAACTCGTTGTTTTGGTGTTATATGGCCGTTTTCATGAGCTATTGCCCACTGTTTTGGGTTTCCAATGAGATTTTCATGGCCTGTCAGACTTAATAGATGTTTGAGATATATGACCAAAAGCTCGTCGTTTTCGCGATTTATGGCCGTTTTCATGAGCTATTGCCCACATTTTTGGGTTCCAGGGGTATTTACAACGACCGTAACTCCCGATACATGTTTTAGAGTTATTATAAAAACCTATCGTTTTCGCGTTTTATGGCCATTTTCATGTGCTATTGCCCACGATTTGGGGGTTCCAGGGCGATCTCGGTGGACCGTAAGACCCGATATATGTTTAAGAGATATGACCAAAAACTCATCTTTTTCGTGTTTGATGGCCGTTTTCATGAGCTATTTCCTATAGTTTTTGGGTTCTAGGGCTTTTTACAATGACCATGTTTTGTGAGTAATGACAAAAACTCGTCGTTTTGGTGTTTTATGGCCGTTTTCATGAGCTATTGCCCACAGTTTTGGAGTTGCTCGACAATTTACAACGACCGTAGTACACGATACATGTTTGAGAGTTATGACGAAAAACTTGTCGTTTTTATGTTTTATGGCCGTTTTATGAGCTATTGCGCACAATTTTATGGTTCCGAGGAGGATTTTCTGGCCCGTAAGACGAGATACATGTTTGAGAGATACGCCAAAAAAGTGGTCGGTTTCGTGTTTTATGGCCGTTTTCATGAGATATTGCCCACAATTTTTGGGTTCCAGGACTATTTACAACGACGGTAACTCCCGATACATGTTTTAGAGTTATAATAAAAACCTATCATTTTCGCGTTTTATGGCCATTTTCATGTGCTATTGCCCACGATTTGGGGGTTCCAGGGCGATCTCGGTGGACCGTAAGACCCGATATATGTTTAAGAGATATGACCAAAAACTCATCTTTTTCGTGTTTGATGGCCGTTTTCATGAGCTATTTCCTATAGTTTTTGGGTTCTAGGGCTTTTTACAATGACCATGTTTTGTGAGTAATGACAAAAACTCGTCGTTTTGGTGTTTTATGGCCGTTTTCATGAGCTATTGCCCACAGTTTTGGAGTTGCTCGACAATTTACAACGACCGTAGTACACGATACATGTTTGAGAGTTATGACGAAAAACTTGTCGTTTTTATGTTTTATGGCCGTTTTATGAGCTACTGCGCACAATTTTATGGTTCCGAGGAGGATTTTCTGGCCCGTAAGACGAGATACATGTTTGAGAGATACGCCAAAAAAGTGGTCGGTTTCGTGTTTTATGGCCGTTTTCATGAGATATTGCCCACAATTTTTGGGTTCCAGGACTATTTACAACGACCGTAACTCCCGATACATGTTTTAGAGTTATTATAAAAACCTATCGTTTTCGCGTTTTATGGCCATTTTCATGTGCTATTGCCCACGATTTGGGGGTTCCAGGGCGATCTCGGTGGACCGTAAGACCCGATATATGCTTAAGAGATATGACCAAAAACTCGTATTTTTCGTGTTTGATGGCCGTTTTCATGAGCTATTTCCCACAATTTTTGGGTTCTAGGGCTTTTTACAATGACCATGTTTTGTGAGTAATGACAAAAACTCGTCGTTTTCGTGTTTTATGGCCGTTTTCATGAGCTATTGCCCACAGCTTTGGGGTTGCTCGGCAATTTACAACGACCTTAGTACACGATACATTTTTGAGAGTTATGACGAAAAACTTGTCGTTTTCATGTTTTATGGCCGTTTTTATGAGCTATTGCGCACAATTTTATGGTTCCAAGGAGGATTTTCTGGCCCGTAAGACGAGATACATGTTTGAGAGATACGCCAAAAAAGTGGTCGGTTTCGTGTTTTATGGCCGTTTTCATGAGATATTGCCCACAATTTTTGGGTTCCAGGGCTATTTACAACGACCGTAACTCCCGTACATGTTTTAGAGTTATTATAAAAACTTGTCGTTTTCGCGTTTTATGGCCATTTTCATGTGCTATTGCCCACGATTTGGGGGTTCTAGGGCGATCTCGGTGGACCGTCAGACCCGATATATGTTTAAGAGATATGACAAAAAACTCATCGTTTTCGTGTTTGATGGCCGTTTTCATGAGCTATTTCCCACAGTTTTTGGGTTCTAGGGCTTTTTACAATGACCATGTTTTGTGAGTAATGACAAAAACTCGTCGTTTTCGTGTTTTATGGAGTTTTCATGAGCTATTGCCCATAGTTTTGGGTTGCTGGGCAATTTACAACGACCGTAGGACACGACACATGTTTGAGAGTTATGACCAAAAAACTCGTTTTTTTGGTGTTATATGGCCGTTTTCGTGAGCTATTGCCCACTGTTTTGGGGTTCCAATGAGATTTTCATGGCCCGTCAGACATAATAGATGTTTGAGATATATGACAAAAACTCGTCGTTTTCGCGATTTATGGCCGTTTTCATGAGCTATTGCCCACATTTTTGGGTTCCAGGGCTATTTACAAGGACCGTAACTCCCGATACATGTTTTAGAGTTATTATAAAAACTCGTCGTTTTCGCATTTTATGGCCATTTTCATGTGCTATTGCCCATGATTTGGGGTTCCAGGGCGATCTCGGTGGACCGTAAGACCGATATATGTTTAAGAGATATGACCAAAAACTCATCTTTTTCGTGTTTGATGGCCGTTTTCATGAGCTATTTCCTACAGTTTTTGGGTTCTAGGGCTTTTTACAATGACCATGTTTTGTGAGTAATGACAAAAAATCGTCGTTTTGGTGTTTTATGGCCGTTTTCATGAGCTATTGCCCACAGTTTTGGGGTTGCTCGGCAATTTACAACGACCGTAGTACACGATACATGTTTGAGAGTTATGACGAAAAACTTGTCGTTTTCATGTTTTATGGCCGTTTTTATGAGCTATTGCGCACAATTTTTGGTTCCAAGGAGGATTTTCTGGCCCGTAAGACGAGATACATTTTGAGAGATATGCCAAAAAAGTGGTCGGTTTCGTGTTTTATGGCCGTTTTCATGAGATATTGCCCACAATTTTGGGTTCCAGGACTATTTACAACGACCGTAACTCCCGATACATGTTTTAGAGTTATTATAAAAACCTATCGTTTTCGCTTTTATGGCCATTTTCATGTGCTATTGCCCACGATTTGGGGGTTCCAGGGCGATCTCGGTGGACCGTCAGACCCGATATATGTTTAAGAGATATGACAAAAAACTCATCGTTTTCCTGTTTGATGGCCGTTTTCATGAGCTATTTCCCACAGTTTTTGGGTTCTAGGGCTTTTTACAATGACCATGTTTTGTGAGTAATGACAAAAACTCGTCGTTTTCGTGTTTTATGGCCGTTTTCATGAGCTATTGCCCACAGCTTTGGGGTTGCTCGGCAATTTACAACGACCTTAGTACACGATACATGTTTGAGAGTTATGACGAAAAACTTGTCGTTTTCATGTTTTATGGCCGTTTTTATGAGCTATTGCGCACAATTTTATGGTTCCAAGGAGGATTTTCTGGCCCGTAAGACGAGATACATGTTTGAGAGATATGCCAAAAAGTGGTCGTTTCGTGTTTTATGGCCGTTTTCATGAGATATTGCCCACAATTTTTGGGTTCCAGGACTATTTACAACGACCGTAACTCCCGATACATGTTTTAGAGTTATTATAAAAACCTATCGTTTTCGCGTTTTATGGCCATTTTCATGTGCTATTGCCCACGATTTGGGGTTCCAGGGCGATCTCGGTGGATCGTCAGACCCGATATATGTTTAAGAGATATGACAAAAACTCATCGTTTTCGTGTTTGATGGCCGTTTTCATGAGCTATTTCCCACAGTTTTTGGGTTCTAGG
This sequence comes from Avena atlantica, assembly GCA_910589765.1. Lineage (NCBI taxonomy): Eukaryota > Viridiplantae > Streptophyta > Magnoliopsida > Poales > Poaceae > Avena > Avena atlantica. The sequence goes on from OU342739.1 coordinate 12,192,759, forward strand.
GCTTTTTACAATGACCATGTTTTGTGAGTAATGACAAAAACTCGTCGTTTTCGTGTTTTATGGCCGTTTTCATGAGCTATTGCCCATAGTTTGGGGTTGCTAGGCAATTTACAACGACCGTAGGACACGACACATGTTTGAGAGTTATGACAAAAAACTTGTTGTTTTGGTGTTATATGGCCGTTTTCGTGAGCTATTGCCCACTGTTTTGGGTTCCAATGAGATTTTCATGGCCCGTCAGACTTAATAGATGTTTGAGATATATGACCAAAAGCTCGTCGTTTTCGCGATTTATGGCCGTTTTCATGAGCTATTGCCCACATTTTTGGGTTCCAGGGCTATTTACAACGACCGTAACTCCCGATACATGTTTTAGAGTTATTATAAAACCTATCGTTTTCGCGTTTTATGGCCATTTTCATGTGCTATTGCCCACGATTTGGGGGTTCCAGGGCGATCTCGGTGGACCGTAAGACCCGATATATGTTTAAGAGATATGACCAAAAACTCATCTTTTTCGTGTTTGATGGCCGTTTTCATGAGCTATTTCCTACAGTTTTTGGGTTCTAGGGCTTTTACAATGACCATGTTTTGTGAGTAATGACAAAAACTCGTCGTTTTCGTGTTTTATGGCCGTTTTCATGAGCTATTGCCCACAGTTTGGGGTTGCTCGAAATTTACAACGACCGTAGTACACGATACATGTTTGAGAGTTATGACGAAAAACTTGTCGTTTTCATGTTTTATGGCCGTTTTTATGAGCTATTGCGCACAATTTTATGGTTCCAAGGAGGATTTTCTGGCCCGTAAGACGAGATACATGTTTGAGAGATACGCCAAAAAGTGGTCGGTTTCGTGTTTTATGGCCGTTTTCATGAGATATTGCCCACAATTTTGGGTTCCAGGACTATTTACAACGACCGTAACTCCCGATACATGTTTTAGAGTTATTATAAAAACCTATCGTTTTCGCGTTTTATGGCCATTTTCATGTGCTATTGCCCACGATTTGGGGGTTCCAGGGCGATCTCGGTGGATCGTCAGACCCGATATATGTTTAAGAGATATGACAAAAAACTCATCGTTTTCGTGTTTGATGGCCGTTTTCATGAGCTATTTCCCACAGTTTTTCGGTTCTAGGGCTTTTTACAATGACCATGTTTTGTGAGTAATGACAAAAACTCGTCGTTTTCGTGTTTTATGGCCGTTTTCATGAGCTATTGCCCACAGTTTTGGGGTTGCTCGGCAATTTACAACGACCTTAGTACACGATACATGTTTGAGAGTTATGACGAAAAACTTGTCGTTTTCATGTTTTATGGCCGTTTTTATGAGCTATTGCGCACAATTTATGGTTCCAAGGAGGATTTTCTGGCCCGTAAGACGAGATACATGTTTGAGAGATACGCCAAAAAAGTGGTCGGTTTCGTGTTTTATGGCCGTTTTCATGAGATATTGCCCACAATTTTTGGGTTCCAGGACTATTTACAACGACCGTAACTCCCGATACATGTTTTAGAGTTATTATAAAACCTATCGTTTTCGCGTTTTATGGCCATTTTCATGTGCTATTGCCCACGATTTGGGGTTCCAGGGCGATCTCGGTGGACCGTCAGACCCGATATATGTTTAAGAGATATGACAAAAACTCATCGTTTTCGTGTTTGATGGCCGTTTTCATGAGCTATTTCCCAAGTTTTTCGGTTCTAGGGCTTTTTAATGACCATGTTTTGTGAGTAATGACAAAAACTCGTCGTTTTGTGTTTTATGGCCGTTTTCATGAGCTATTGCCATAATTTTGGGGTTGCTAGGCAATTTACAACGACCGTAGGACACGACACATGTTTGAGAGTTATGACCAAAAAACTCGTTGTTTTGTGTTATATGGCCGTTTTCATGAGCTATTGCCCACTGTTTGGGGTTTCCAATGAGATTTTCATGGCCCGTCAGACTTAATAGATGTTTGAGATATATGACCAAAGCTCGTCGTTTTCGCGATTTATGGCCGTTTTCATGAGCTATTGCCCACATTTTTGGGTTCCAGGGGTATTTACAACGACCGTAACTCCCGATACATGTTTTAGAGTTATTATAAAAACCTATCGTTTTCGCGTTTTATGGCCATTTTCATGTGCTATTGCCCACGATTTGGGGGTTCCAGGGCGATCTCGGTGGACCGTAAGACCCGATATATGTTTAAGAGATATGACCAAAAACTCATCTTTTTCGTGTTTGATGGCCGTTTTCATGAGCTATTTCCCACAGTTTTTGGGTTCTAGGGCTTTTTACAATGACCATGTTTTTGTGAGTAATGACAAAAAACTCGTCGTTTTCGTGTTTTATGGCCGTTTTCATGAGCTATTGCCCACAGTTTTGGGGTTGCTCGAAATTTACAACGACCGTAGTACACGATACATGTTTGAGAGTTATGACGAAAAACTTGTCGTTTTATGTTTATTGGCCGTTTTATGAGCTATTGCGCACAATTTTATGGTTCCAAGGAGGATTTTCTGGCCCGTAAGACGAGATACATGTTTGAGAGATATGCAAAAAAGTGGTCGGTTTCGTGTTTTATGGCCGTTTTCATGAGATATTGCCCACAATTTTTGGGTTCCAGGACTATTTACAACGACCGTAACTCCCGATACATGTTTTAGAGTTATTATAAAAACCTATCTTTCGCGTTTTATGGCCATTTTCATGTGCTATTGCCCACGATTTGGGGGTTCCAGGGCGATCTCGGTGGACCGTAGACCCGATATATGTTTAAGAGATATGACCAAAAACTCATCTTTTTCGTGTTTGATGGCCGTTTTCATGAGCTATTTCCTACAGTTTTTGGGTTCTAGGGCTTTTTACAATGACCATGTTTTGTGAGTAATGACAAAAACTCGTCGTTTTGTGTTTTATGGCCGTTTTCATGAGCTATTGCCCACAGTTTTGGGGTTGCTCGACAATTTACAACGACCTTAGTACACGATACATGTTTGAGTTTTATGACGAAAAACTTGTCGTTTTCATGTTTATGGCCGTTTTATGAGCTATTGCGCACAATTTTATGGTTCCAATGAGATTTTCTGGCCCGTAAGACGGATAATGTTTGAGAGATACGCCAAAAAAGTGGTCGGTTTTTCGTGTTTTATGGCCGTTTTCATGAGATATTGCCCACAATTTTTGGGTTCCAGGGCTATTTACAACGACCGTAACTCCCGATACATGTTTTAGAGTTATTATAAAAACCTATCGTTTTCGCGTTTATGGCCATTTTCATGTGCTATTGCACGATTTGGGGGTTCCAGGGCGATCTCGGTGGACCGTAAGACCCGATATATGTTTAAGAGATATGACCAAAAATCTATCTTTTTCGTGTTTGATGGCCGTTTTCATGAGCTATTTCCCACAGTTTTTGGGTTCTAGGGCTTTTTACAATGACCATGTTTTGTGAGTAATGACAAAAACTCGTCGTTTTCGTGTTTTATGGCCGTTTTCATGAGCTATTGCCCACAGCTTTGGGGTTGCTC
>OU342739.1:12197279-12222446 GCA_910589765.1 Avena atlantica
ACCATGTTTTGTGAGTAATGACAAAAACTCGTTCGTTTTCGTGTTTTATGGCCGTTTTCATGAGCTATTGCCCACAGCTTTGGGGTTGCTCGGCAATTTACAACGACCTTAGACACGATACATGTTTGAGAGTTATGACGAAAAACTTGTCGTTTTCCTGTTTTATGGCCGTTGTTTTTATGAGCTATTGCGCACAATTTTGTGGTTCCAAGGAGGATTTTGTGGCCCGTAAGACGAGATACTTGTTTGAGAGATATGCCAAAAAAAGTGGTCGGGTTCGTGTTTTATGGCCGTTTTATGAGATATTGCCCACAAGTTTTGGGTTCCAGGGCTATTTACAACGACCGTAACTCCCGGTACATGTTTTAGAGTTATTATAAAATTGTCGTTTTTGCGTTTTTATCGCCATTTTCATGTGCTATTGCCCCGATTTGGGGGTTCCAGGGCGATCTCGGTGGATGTCAGACCCGATATATGTTTAAGAGATATGACCAAAACTCATCGTTTTCGTGTTTGATGGCCGTTTTCATCAGCCATTTCCCACAGTTTTGGGTTCTAGGGCTTTTTACAATGACCATGTTTTGTGAGTAATGACAAAAACTCGTCGTTTTGTGTTTTTATGGCCGTTTCATGAGCTATTGCCCATAGTTTGGGGTTGCTGGGCAATTTACAACGACCATAAGACACGACACATGTTTGAGAGTTATGACCAAAAAACTCGATGTTTTGGTGTTATATGGCCGTTTTCGTGAGCTATTGCCCACTGTTTTTGGTTTCCAATGAGATTTTCATGGACCGTCAGACTTAATAGATGTTTGAGATATGACCAAAAGCTCGTCGGTTTTAGCGATTTATGGCCGTTTTCATGAGATATTGCCCACAATTTTTCGGTTCTAGGGCTATTTACATCAACCGTTACTCCCGATACATGTTTTAGAGTTATTATAAAAAACTCGTCGTTTTCGCGTTTAATGGCCATTTCATGCTATATGCCCACAATTTGGGGTTCTAGGGCGATCTCGGTGGACCGTCAAACCCGATATATGTTTAAGAGATATGACAAAAAACTCATCGTTTTCTTGATTTGATGGCCGTTTTCATGAGCTATTTCCCACAGTTTTTGGGTTCTAGGGCTTTTACAATGACCATGTTTTTGTGAGTAATGACAAAAAACTCGTCGTTCTTCGTGTTTTATGGCCGTTTTCATGAGCTATTGCCCCATAGTTTGGGGTTGCTTTAAATTTACAACGACCTAAGACACGACACATGTTTGAGAGTTATGACCAAAAAAACTCGTTGTTTTTGTGTTATATGGCCGTTTTGTGAGCTATTGCCCACTGTTTTTGGGTTTCCAATGAGATTTTCATGGCCCGTCAGAGTTAATAGATGTTTGAGATATATGACCAAAAAGCTCGTTGTTTTCGCGATTTATGGCCGTTTTCATGAGTTATTGCCCACATTTTTGGGTTCGAGGGCTATTTACAACGACCGTAACTCCCGATACATGTTTTAGAGTTATTATAAAAACGCGTCGTTTTCTGTTTTATGGCCATTTTCATGTGCTATTGCCACGATTTGGGGGTTCCAGGGCGATCTGGGCGCAGACCGTAAGACCCGATATATGTTAAGAGATATGACCAAAAACTCATCGTTTTCGTGTTTGATGGCCGTTTTCATGAGCTATTTCCCACAGTTTTTGGGTTCTAGGGCTTTTTACAATGACCATGTTTTGTGAGTAATGACAAAAAACTCGTGTTTTCGTGTTTTATGGCCGTTTTCATGAGCTATAGCCCACAGTTTTGGGGTTGCTCGGCAATTTACAACGACCATAGGACACGATACATGTTTGAGAGTTATGACGAAAAACTTGTCGTTTTCATGTTTTATGGCCGTTTTTATGAGCTATTGCGCACAATTTTGTGGTTCCAAGGAGGATTTTGTGGCCCGTAAGACGAGATACATGTTTGAGAGATATGACAAAAAAGTGGTCGGTTTCGTGTTTTATGGCCGTTTTCATGAGATATTGCCCACAATTTTTGGGTTCCAGGGCTATTTACAACGACCGTAACTTCCGATACATGTTTTATAGTTATTATAAAAACTTGTCGTTTTTGCGTTTTATGGCCATTTTCATGTGCTATTGCCCATGATTTGGGGGTTCCAGGGCGATCTCGGTGGACCGTCAGACTCGATATATGTTTAAGAGATATGACAAAAAACTCATCATTTTCGTGTTTGATGGCCGTTTTCATGAGCTATTTCCACAGTTTTGGGTTCTAGGGCTTTTTACAATGACCATGTTTTGTGAGTAATGACAAAAACTCGTCGTTTTCGTGTTTTATGGCCGTTTTCATGAGCTATTGCCCACAACTTGGGGTTGCTCGGCAATTTTACAACGACCTTAGTACACGATACATGTTTGAGAGTTATGACGAAAAACTCTTTCGTTTTCATGTTTATGGCCGTTTTTATGAGCTATTGCGCACAATTTTGTGGTTCCAAGGAGTATTTTGTGGCCCGTAAGACGAGATACTTGTTTGAGAGATATGCCAAAAAGTGGTCGGTTCATTTTTTATGGCCGTTTTCATGAGATATTGCCCACAATTTTTGGGTTCCAGGGCTATTTACAACGACCGTAACTTCCGATACATGTTTTAGAGTTATTATAAAAACTTGTCGTTTTTGCGTTTTATGGCCATTTTCATGTGCTATTGCCCACGATTTTGGGGTTCCAGGGCGATCTCGGTGGACCGTCAGACCCGATATATGTTTAAGAGATATGACAAAAAACTCATCGTTTTGTGTTTAGTTTTCATGAGCTATTTCCCACAGTTTTTGGGTTCTAGGGCTTTTTACAATGACCATGTTTTGTGAGTAATGAAAAAAACTCGTCGTTTTCGTGTTTTATGGCCGTTTTCATGAGCTATTGCCATAGTTTTGGGGTTGCTTTGAATTTACAACGACCGTAGGACACGACACATGTTTGAGAGTTATGACCAAAAAACTCGTTGTTTTGATGTTATATGGCCGTTTTTGCGAGCTATTGCCCACTGTTTTGGGGTTCCAATGAGATTTTCATGGCCGTCAGACTTAATAGATGTTTGAGATATATGACCAAAAGCTCGTCGTTTTCGCGATTTATGGCCGTTTTCATGAGCTATTGCCCACATTTTTGGGTTCCAAGGCTATTTACAACGACCGTAACTCCCGATACATGTTTAGAGTTATTATAAAAACTCGTCGTTTTCACGTTTTATGGCCATTTTCATTGCTATTGCCCATGATTTGGGGTTCCAGGGCGATCTCGGTGGACCGTAAGACCCGATATATGTTTAAGAGATATGACCAAAAACTCATCTTTTTCGTGTTTGATGGCCGTTTTCATGAGCTATTTCCCACAGTTTTTGGGTTCTAGGGCTTTTTACAATGACCATGTTTTGTGAGTAATGACAAAAACTCGTCATTTTCGTGTTTTATGGCCGTTTTCATGAGCTATTGCCCACATTTGGGGTTGCTCGGCAATTTACAACGACCTTAGTACACGACACTGTTTGAGAGTTATGACGAAAAAAACTTGTCGTTTCATGTTTTATGGCCGTTTTTATGAGCTATTGCGCACAATTTTATAGTTCCAAGGAGGATTTTCTGTCCCGTAAGACGAGATACATGTTTGAGAGATACGCCAAAAAAGTGGTCGTCAGTTTCGTGTTTTATGGCCGTTTTCATGAGATTTTGCCCAATTTTTGGGTTCCAGGACTATTTACAACGACCGTAACTCCCGATACATGTTTTAGAGTTATTATAAAAACCTATCATTTTCGCGTTTTATGGCCATTTTCATGTGCTATTGCCCACGATTTGGGGGTTCGAGGGCGATCTCGGTGGATCGTCAGACCCGATATATGTTTAAGAGATATGACAAAAAACTCATCGTTTCGTGTTTGATGGCCGTTTTCATGAGCTATTTCCCACAGTTTTTGGGTTCTAGGGCTTTTTACAATGACCATGTTTTGTGAGTAATGACAAAAACTCGTCGTTTTCGTGTTTATGGACGTTTTCTTGAGCTATTGCCCATAGTTTTGGGGTTGCTAGGCAATTTACAACTACCGTAGGACACGACACATGTTTGAGAGTTATGACCAAAAAACTCGTTGTTTTGGTGTTATATGGCCGTTTTGTGAGCTATTGCCCACTGTTTTGGGTTTCCAATTAGATTTTCATGGCCCGTCAGACTTAATAGATGTTGAGATATATGACAAAAGCTCGCCGTTTTCGCGATTTATGGCCGTTTTTCATGAGCATATTGCCCACGATTTTTCGGTTCTAGGGCTCTTACATCAACCGTTACTCCCGATATATGTTTTAGAGTTATGACAAAAAACTCATCGTTTTCGTGTTTGATGGCCGTTTTCATGAGCTATTTCCCCAGTTTTGGGTTCTAGGGCTTTTTACAATGACCATGTTTTGTGAGTAATGACAAAAAACTCGTCGTTTTCGTGTTTTATGGCCGTTTTCATGAGCTATTGCCCACAGTTTGGGGTTGCTCGGCAATTTACAACGACCTTAGTACACGACACATGTTTGAGAGTTATGACGAAAAACTTGTCGTTTTGGTGTTTATATGGCCGTTTTCGTGAGCTATTGCCCACTGTTGGGTTCCAAGGAGATTTCATGGCCGTAAGACTTATAGATGTTTGAGAATATGCCAAAAAGTGGTCGTTTTCGTGATTTATGGCCGTTTTCATGAGATATTGCCCACAATTTTTGGGTTCCAGGGCTATTTACACGACCGTAACTCCCGATACATGTTTTAGAGTTATTATAAAAACTCGTCGTTTTGCGTTTTATGGCCATTTTCATGTGCTATTGCCCACATTTGGGGGTTCCAGGGCGATCTCGGTGGACCGTCAGACCCGATATATGTTTAAGAGATATGACAAAAAAACTCATCGTTTTCCTGTTTGATGGCCGTTTTCATGAGCTATTTCCCACATTTTTTGGGTTCTAGGGCTTTTTACAATGACCATGTTTTGTGAGTAATGACAAAACCTCGTCGTTTTCGTGTTTTATGGCCGTTTTCATGAGCTATTGCCCATAGTTTGGGGTTGCTTTGGAAATTTACAACGACCATAGGACACGACACATGTTTGAGAGTTATGACCAAAAAACTCGTTGTTTTGGTGTTATATGGCCGTTTTCGTGAGCTATTGCCCACTGTTTTGGGGTTCCAATGAGATTTTCATGGCCCGTCAGAGTTAATAGATGTTTGAGATATATGACCAAAAGCTCGTCGTTTTAGCGATTTATGGCCGTTTTCATGAGTATTGCCCACATTTTTGGGTTCCAGGGCTATTTACAAACGACCGTAACTCCCGATACATGTTTTAGAGTTATTATAAAAACTCGTCGTTTCTCGTTTTATGGCCATTTTCATGTGCTATTGCCACGATTTGGGGTTCCAGGGCGATCTCGGTGGACCGTAAGACCCGATATATGTTTAAGAGATATGACCAAAAACTCATCGTTTTCGTGTTTGATGGCCGTTTTCATGAGCTATTTCCCACAGTTTTTGGGTTCTAGGGCTTTTTACAATGACCATGTTTTGTGAGTAATGACAAAAACTCGTCGTTTTCGTTTTATGGCCGTTTTCATGAGCTATTGCCCACAGTTTTGGGGTTGCTCGGCAATTTACAACGACCTTAGGACACGATACATGTTTGAGAGTTATGACGAAAAACTGTCGTTTTCATGTTTTATGGCCGTTTTTATGAGCTTGCGCCCAATTTTGTGGTTCCAAGGAGGATTTTGTGGCCCGTAAGACGAGATACATGTTTGAGAGATATGATAAAAAAGTGGTCGGTTTCGTGTTTTATGGCCGTTTTCATGAGATATTGCCCACAATTTTTGGGTTCCAGGGCTATTTACAACGACCGTAACTCCCGATACATGTTTAGAGTTATTATAAAAACTCGTCGTTTTTGCGTTTATGGCCATTTTCATGTGCTATTGCCCACGATTTGGGGGTCCAGGGCGATCTCGGTGGACCGTAAGACCCGATATATGTTTAAGAGATATGACCAAAAACTCATCGTTTTCGTGTTTGATGGCCGTTTTCATGAGCTATTTCCCACAGTTTTTGGGTCTAGGGCTTTTTACAATGACCATGTTTTGTGAGTAATGACAAAAAACTCGTCGTTTTCGTTGTTTTGGCCATTTTCATGAGCTATTGCCCACAACTTTGGGGTTGCTCGGCAATTTACAACGACCTTAGTACACGATACATGTTTGAGAGTTATGACGAAAAACTTGTCGTTTTCATGTTTTAGCCGTTTTTATGAGCTATTGCGCACAATTTTGTGGTTCCAAGGAGTATTTTGTGGCCCGTAAGACGAGATACTTGTTTGAGAGATATGCCAAAAAAGTGGTCGGTTTCGTGTTTTATGGCCGTTTTCATGAGATATTGCCCACAATTTTTGGGTTCCAGGGCTATTTACAACGACCGTAACTCCCGATACATGTTTTAGAGTTATTATAAAACTTGTCGTTTTTTCGCGTTTTATGGCCATTTTCATGTGCTATTGCCCACGATTTGGGGTTCCAGGGCGATCTCGGTGGACCGTCAGACCCGATATGTTTAAGAGATATGACAAAAAACTCATCGTTTTTGTGTTTGATGGCCGTTTTCATGAGCTATTTCCCACAGTTTTTGGGTTCTGGCTTTTTACAATGACCATGTTTTGTGAGTAATGACAAAAACTCGTCGTTTTTCGTGTTTTATGGCCGTTTTCATGAGCTATTGCCCATAGTTTTGGGGTTGCTTTGAAATTTACAACGACCGTAGGACACGACACATGTTTGAGAGTTATGACCAAAAAACTCGTTGTTTTGGAGTTATATGGCCGTTTTTGCGAGCTATTGCCCACTGTTTTGGGTTCCAATGAGATTTTCATGGCCCGTCAGACTTAATAGATGTTTGAGATATATGACCAAAAGCTCGTCGTTTTCGCGATTTATGGCCGTTTTCATGAGCTATTGCCCACATTTTTGGGTTCAAGGCTATTTACAACGACCGTAACTCCCGATACATGTTTTAGAGTTATTATAAAAACTCGTCGTTTTCGCGTTTATGGCCATTTTCATGTGCTATTGCCCACGATTTGGGGGTTCCAGGGCGATCTCGGTGGACCGTAAGACCCGATATATGTTAAGAGATATGACCAAAAACTCATCTTTTCGTGTTTGATGGCCGTTTTCATGAGCTATTTCCCACAGTTTTTGGGTTCTAGGGCTTTTTACAATGACCATGTTTTGTGAGTAATGACAAAAACTCGTCGTTTTCGTGTTTTATGGCCGTTTTCATGAGCTATTGCCCACAGCTTTGGGGTTGCTCGGCAATTTACAACGACCTTAGTACACGACACATGTTTGAGAGTTATGACGAAAAACTTGTCGTTTTCATGTTTTATGGCCGTTTTTATGAGCTATTGCGCACAATTTTATAGTTCCAAGGAGGATTTTCTGTCCCGTAAGACGAGATACATGTTTGAGAGATACGCCAAAAAAGTGGTCAGTTTCGTGTTTATGGCCGTTTTCATGAGATATTGCCCACAATTTTTGGGTTCCAGGACTATTTACAACGACCGTAACTCCCGATACATGTTTTAGAGTTATTATAAAAACCTATCATTTTCGCGTTTTATGGCCATTTTCATGTGCTATTGCCCACGATTTGGGGGTTCCAGGGCGATCTCGGTGGATCGTCAGACCGATATATGTTTAAGAGATATGACAAAAAACTCATCGTTTTCGTGTTTGATGGCCGTTTTCATGAGCTATTTCCCACAGTTTTTCGGTTCTAGGGCTTTTTACAATGACCATGTTTTGTGAGTAATGACAAAAACTCGTCGTTTTCGAGTTTTATGGACGTTTTCTTGAGCTATTGCCCATAGTTTTGGGGTTGCTAGGCAATTTACAACTACCGTAGGACACGACACATGTTTGAGAGTTATGACCAAAAAACTCGTTGTTTTGGTGTTATATGGCCGTTTTTGTGAGCTATTGCCCACTGTTTTGGGTTTCCAATTAGATTTTCATGGCCCGTCAGACTTAATAGATGTTTGAGATATATGACCAAAAGCTCGCCGTTTTCGCGATTTATGGCCGTTTTCATGAGCTATTGCCCACATTTTTGGGTTCCAGGGGTTTTTACAACGACCGTAACTCCCGATACATGTTTTAGAGTTATTATAAAAACCTATCGTTTTCGCGTTTTATGGCCATTTTCATGTGCTATTGCCCACGATTTGGGGGTTCCAGGGCGATCTCGGTGGACCGTAAGACCCGATATATGTTTAAGAGATATGACCAAAAACTCATCTTTTTCGTGTTTGATGGCCGTTTTCATGAGCTATTTCCCACAGTTTTTGGGTTCTAGGGCTTTTTACAATAACCATGTTTTGTGAGTAATGACAAAAACTCGTCGTTTTCGTGTTTTATGGCCGTTTTCATGAGCTATTGCCCACAGCTTTGGGGTTGCTCGGCAATTTACAACGACCTTAGTACACGATACATGTTTGAGAGTTATGACGAAAAACTTGTCGTTTTCATGTTTTATGGCCGTTTTTATGAGCTATTGCGCACAATTTGTGGTTCCAAGGAGGATTTTGTGGCCCGTAAGACGAGATACTTGTTTGAGAGATATGCCAAAAAAGTGGTCGGTTTCGTGTTTTATGGCCGTGTTTATGAGATATTGCCCACAAGTTTTGGGTTCCAGGGCTATTTACAACGACCGTAACTCCCGGTACATGTTTTAGAGTTATTATAAAAACTTGTCGTTTTTGCGTTTTATCGCCATTTTCATGTGCTATTGCCCACGATTTGGGGGTTCCAGGGCGATCTCGGTGGATCGTCAGACCCGATATATGTTTAAGAGATATGACAAAAAACTCATCGTTTTCGTGTTTGATGGCCGTTTTCATGAGCTATTTCCCACAGTTTTTGGGTTCTAGGGCTTTTTACAATGACCATGTTTTGTGAGTAATGACAAAAACTCGTCGTTTTCGTGTTTTATGGCCGTTTTCATGAGCTATTGCCCATAGTTTGGGGTTGCTGGGCAATTTACAACGACCATAAGACACGACACATGTTTGAGAGTTATGACCAAAAAACTCGATGTTTTGGTGTTATATGGCCGTTTTCGTGAGCTATTGCCCACTGTTTTGGGTTTCCAATGAGATTTTCATGGACCGTCAGACTTAATAGATGTTTGAGATATATGACCAAAAGCTCGTCGTTTTAGCGATTTATGGCCGTTTTCATGAGATATTGCCCACATTTTTCGGTTCCAGGGCTATTTACAACAACCGTAACTCCCGATACATGTTTTAGAGTTATTATAAAAAACTCGTCGTTTTCGTGTTTAATGGCCATTTTCATGTGCTATTGCCCACGATTTGGAGGTTCCAGGGCGATCTCGGTGGACCGTCAAACCCGATATATGTTTAAGAGATATGACAAAAAACTCATCGTTTTCTTGTTTGATGGCCGTTTTCATGAGCTATTTCCCACAGTTTTTGGGTTCTAGGGCTTTTTACAATGACCATGTTTTGTGAGTAATGACAAAAACTCGTCGTTCTCGTGTTTTATGGCCGTTTTCATGAGCTATTGCCCATAGTTTGGGGTTGCTTTGAAATTTACAACGACCCTAAGACACGACACATGTTTGAGAGTTATGACCAAAAAACTCGTTGTTTTGGTGTTATATGGCCGTTTTCGTGAGCTATTGCCCACTGTTTTGGGGTTCCAATGAGATTTTCATGGCCCGTCAGAGTTAATAGATGTTTGAGATATATGACCAAAAGCTCGTTGTTTTCGCGATTTATGGCCGTTTTCATGAGTTATTGCCCACATTTTTGGGTTCGAGGGCTATTTACAACGACCGTAACTCCCGATACATGTTTTAGAGTTATTATAAAAACGCGTCGTTTTCGCGTGTTATGGCCATTTTCATGTGCTATTGCCAACGATTTGGGGGTTCCAGGGCGATCTCGGCAGACCGTAAGACCCGATATATGTTTAAGAGATATGACCAAAAACTCATCGTTTTCGTGTTTGATGGCCGTTTTCATGAGCTATTTCCCACAGTTTTTGGGTTCTAGGGCTTTTTACAATGACCATGTTTTGTGAGTAATGACAAAAACCTCCTTGTTTTCGTGTTTTATGGCCGTTTTCATGAGCTATAGCCCACAGTTTTGGGGTTGCTCGGCAATTTACAACGACCATAGGACACGATACATGTTTGAGAGTTATGACGAAAAACTTGTCGTTTTCATGTTTTATGGCCGTTTTTATGAGCTATTGCGCACAATTTTGTGGTTCCAAGGAGGATTTTGTGGCCCGTAAGACGAGATACATGTTTGAGAGATATGACAAAAAAGTGGTCGGTTTCGTGTTTTATGGCCGTTTTCATGAGATATTGCCCACAATTTTTGGGTTCCAGGGCTATTTACAACGACCGTAACTCCGATACATGTTTTAGAGTTATTATAAAAACTGTCGTTTTGCGTTTTATGGCCATTTTCATGTGCTATTGCCCACGATTTGGGGGTTCCAGGGCGATCTCGGTGGACCGTTCAGACCCGATATATGTTTAAGAGATATGACAAAAAAACTCATCATTTTTGTGTTTAATGGTCGTTTTCATGAGCTATTTCCCACAGTTTTTGGGTTCTAGGGCTTTTTACAATGACCATGTTTTGTGAGTAATGACAAAAACTCGTCGTTTTCGTGTTTTATGGCCATTTTCATGAGCTATTTCCCACAACTTTGGGGTTGCTCGGCAATTTACGACGACCTTAGTACACGATACATGTTGGAGAGTTATGACGAAAAACTTGTCGTTTTCATGTTTTATGGCCGTTTTTATGAGCTATTGCGCACAATTTTGTGGTTCCAAGGAGTATTTTGTGGCCCGTAAGACGAGATACTTGTTTGAGAGATATGCCAAAAAAGTGGTCGGTTTCATGTTTTATGGCCGTTTTCATGAGATATTGCCCACAATTTTTGGGTTCCAGGGCTATTTACAACGACCGTAACTTCCGATACATGTTTTAGAGTTATTATAAAAACTTGTCATTTTTGCGTTTTATGGCCATTTTCATGTGCTATTGCCCACGATTTGGGGGTTCCAGGGCGATCTCGGTGGACCGTCAGACTCGATATATGTTTAAGAGATATGACAAAAAACTCATCATTTTTGTGTTTAATGGTCGTTTTCATGAGCTATTTCCCACAGTTTTTGGGTTCCAGGGCTTTTTACAATGACCATGTTTTGTGAGTAATGAAAAAAACTCGTTTTTTTCGTGTTTATGGCCGTTTTCATGAGCTATTGCCCATAGTTTTGGGGTTGCTTTGAAATTTACAACGACCGTAGGACACGACACATGTTTGAGAGTTATGACCAAAAAACTCGTTGTTTTGGAGTTATATGGCGTTTTTGCGAGCTATTGCCCACTGTTTTGGGTTCCAATGAGATTTTCATGGCCCGTCAGACTTAATAGATGTTTGAGATATATGACCAAAAGCTCGTCGTTTTCGCGATTTATGGCCGTTTTCATGAGCTATTGCCCACATTTTGGGTTCCAAGGCTATTTACAACGACCGTAACTCCCGATACATGTTTTAGAGTTATTATAAAAACTCGTCGTTTTCGCGTTTTATGGCCATTTTCATGTGCTATTGCCCATGATTTGGGGGTTCCAGGGCGATCTCGGTGGACCGTAAGACCCGATATATGTTTAAGAGATATGACCAAAAACTCATCTTTTTCGTGTTTGATGGCCGTTTTCATGAGCTATTTCCCCAGTTTTTGGGTTCTAGGGCTTTTTACAATGACCATGTTTTGTGAGTAATGACAAAAACTCGTCGTTTTCGTGTTTTATGGCCGTTTTCATGAGCTATTGCCCACAGCTTTGGGGTTGCTCGGCAATTTACAACGACCTTAGTACACGACACATGTTTGAGAGTTATGACGAAAAACTTGTCGTTTTCATGTTTTATGGCCGTTTTTATGAGCTATTGCGCACAATTTTATAGTTCCAAGGAGGATTTTCTGTCCCGTAAGACGAGATACATGTTTGAGAGATACGCCAAAAAAGTGGTCAGTTTCGTGTTTTATGGCCGTTTTCATGAGATATTGCCCACAATTTTTGGGTTCCAGGACTATTTACAACGACCGTAACTCCCGATACATGTTTTAGAGTTATTATAAAAACTATCATTTTCGCGTTTTATGGCCATTTTCATGTGCTATTGCCCACGATTTGGGGGTTCGAGGGCGATCTCGGTGGATCGTCAGACCCGATATATGTTTAAGAGATATGACAAAAAACTCATCGTTTTCGTGTTTGATGGCCGTTTTCATGAGCTATTTCCCATAGTTTTTCGGTTCTAGGGCTTTTTACAATGACCATGTTTTGTGAGTAATGACAAAAACTCGTCGTTTTCGAGTTTTATGGACGTTTTCTTGAGCTATTGCCCATAGTTTTGGGGTTGCTAGGCAATTTACAACGACCGTAGGACACGACACATGTTTGAGAGTTATGACCAAAAAACTCGTTGTTTTGTGTTTATGGCCGTTTTGTGAGCTATTGCCCATGTTTTGGGTTTCCACAATTAGATTTTCATCCCGTCAGACTTAATAGATGTTTGAGATATATGACCAAAAGCTCGTCGTTTTCGCGATTTATGGCCGTTTTCATGAGCTATTGCCCACATTTTTGGGTTCCAGGGGTTTTTACAACGACCGTAACTCCCGATACATGTTTTAGAGTTATTATAAAACCTATCGTTTTCGCGTTTTATGGCCATTTTCATGTGCTATTGCCCACGATTTGGGGGTTCCAGGGCGATCTCGGTGGACCGTAAGACCCGATATATGTTTAAGAGATATGACCAAAAACTCATCTTTTCGTGTTTGATGGCCGTTTTCATGAGCTATTTCCCACAGTTTTTGGGTTCTAGGGCTTTTTACAATGACCATGTTTGTGAGTAGTATGACAAAAACTCGTCGTTTTCGTGTTTTATGGCCGTTTTCATGAGCTATTGCCCACAGCTTTGGGGTTGCTCGGCAATTTACAACGACCTTAGTACACGATACATGTTTGAGAGTTATGACGAAAAAACTTGTCGTTTTCATGTTTATGGCCGTTTTTATGAGCTATTGCGCACAATTTTGTGGTTCCAAGGAGGATTTTGTGGCCCGTAAGACGAGATACTTGTTTGAGAGATATGCCAAAAAAGTGGTCGGTTTCGTGTTTTATGGCCGTTTTCATGAGATATTGCCCACAAGTTTTGGGTTCCAGGGCTATTTACAACGACCGTAACTCCCGGTACATGTTTTAGAGTTATTATAAAAACGTCGTTTTTGCGTTTTATGGCCATTTTCATGTGCTATTGCCCACGATTTGGGGGTTCCAGGGCGATCTCGGTGGATCGTCAGACCCGATATATGTTTAAGAGATATGACAAAAAACTCATCGTTTTCGTGTTTGATGGCCGTTTTCATGAGCTATTTCCCACAGTTTTTGGGTTCTAGGGCTTTTTACAATGACCATGTTTTGTGAGTAATGACAAAAACTCGTCGTTTTCGTGTTTTATGGCCGTTTTCATGAGCTATTGCCCATAGTTTGGGGTTGCTGGGCAATTTACAACGACCATAAGACACGACACATGTTTGAGAGTTATGACCAAAAAACTCGTTGTTTTGGTGTTATATGGCCGTTTTCGTGAGCTATTGCCCACTGTTTTGGGGTTCCAATGAGATTTTCATGGACCGCCAGACTTAATAGATGTTTGAGATATATGACCAAAAGATCGTCGTTTTCGCGATTTATGGCCGTTTTCATAAGCTATTTCCCACATTTTTGGGTTCCAGGGCTATTTACAACGACCGTAACCTCCAATACATGGTTTAGAGTTGTTATAAAAACTCGTCGTTTTCGTGTTTCATGGCCGTTTTCATGAGATATTGCCCACAATTTTTGGGTTCCAGGACTATTTACAACGACCGTAACTCCCGATACATGTTTTAGAGTTATTATAAAAACCTATCATTTTCGCGTTTTATGGCCATTTTCATGTGCTATTGCCCACGATTTGGGGGTTCCAGGGCGATCTCGGTGGATCGTCAGACCCTATATATGTTTAAGAGATATGACAAAAAACTCATCGTTTTCGTGTTTGATGGCCGTTTTCATGAGCTATTTCCCACAGTTTTTTGGGTTCTAGGGCTTTTTACAATGACCATGTTTTGTGAGTAATGACAAAAACTCGTCGTTTCGTGTTTTATGGACGTTTTTCATGAGCTATTGCCCATAGTTTTGGGGTTGCTAGCAATTTACAACGACCGTAGGACACGACACATGTTTGAGAGTTATGACCAAAAAACTCGTTTTTTTGGTGTTATATGGCCGTTTTCGTGAGCTATTGCCCACTGTTTTGGGTTCCAATAGATTTTCATGGCCCGTCAGACTTAATAGATGTTTGAGATATATGACCAAAAGCTCGTCGTTTTCGCGATTTATGGCCGTTTTCATGAGCTATTGCCCACATTTTTGGGTTCCAGGGCTATTTACAACGACCGTAACTCCCGATACATGTTTTAGAGTTATTATAAAAACTGTCGTTTTCGCGTTTTATGGCCATTTTCATGTGCTATTGCCCACGATTTGGGGGTTCCAGGGCGATCTCGGTGGACCGTAAGACCCGATATATGTTTAAGAGATATGACCAAAAACTCATCTTTTTCGTGTTTGATGGCCGTTTTCATGAGCTATTTCCCACAGTTTTTGGGTTCTAGGGCTTTTTACAATGACCATGTTTTGTGAGTAATGACAAAAACTCGTCGTTTTCGTGTTTTATGGCCGTTTTCATGAGCTATTGCCCACAGTTTTGGGGTTGCTCGGCAATTTACAACGACCTTAGTACACGATACATGTTTGAGAGTTATGACGAAAAACTTGTCGTTTTCATGTTTTATGGCCGTTTTTATGAGCTATTGCGCACAATTTTGTGGTTCCAAGGAGGATTTTGTGGCCCGTAAGACGAGATACATGTTTGAGAGATATGCCAAAAAAGTGGTCGGTTTCGTGTTTTATGGCCGTTTTCATGAGATATTGCCCACAATTTTGGGTTCCAGGGCTATTTACAACGACCGTAACTCCGATACATGTTTTAGAGTTATTATAAAAACTTGTCGTTTTGCGTTTTATGGCCATTTTCATGTGCTATTGCCCACGATTTGGGGGTTCCAGGGCGATCTCGGTGGATCGTCAGACCCGATATATGTTTAAGAGATATGACAAAAAACTCATCGTTTTCGTGTTTGATGGCCGTTTTCATGAGCTATTTCCCACAGTTTTTGGGTTCTAGGGCTTTTTACAATGACCATGTTTTGTGAGTAATGACAAAAACTCGTCGTTTTCGTGTTTTATGGCCGTTTTCATGAGCTATTGCCCATAGTTTGGGGTTGCTGGGCAATTTACAACGACCATAAGACACGACACATGTTTGAGAGTTAACCAAAAAAACTCGTTGTTTTGGTGTTATATGGCCGTTTTCGTGAGCTATTGCCCACTGTTTTGGGTTCCAATGAGATTTTCATGGCCCGTCAGACTTAATAGATGTTTGAGATATATGACCAAAAGCTCGTCGTTTTCGCGATTTATGGCCGTTTTCATGAGATATTGCCCACAATTTTGGGTTCCAGGGCTATTTACAACGACCGTAACTCCCGATACATGTTTTAGAGTTATTATAAAAACTCGTCGTTTTCGCGTTTTATGGCCATTTTCATGTGCTATTGCCCACGATTTGGGGGTTCCAGGGCGATCTCGGTGGACCGTCAAACCCGATATATGTTTAAGAGATATGACAAAAAACTCATCGTTTCGTGTTTGATGGCCGTTTTCATGAGCTATTTCCCACAGTTTTTGGGTTCTAGGGCTTTTTACAATGACCATGTTTTGTGAGTAATGACAAAAACTCGTCGTTTTCGTGTTTTATGGCCGTTTTCATGAGCTATTGCCCATAGTTTGGGGTTGCTTTGAAATTTACAACGACCGTAAGGACACGACACATGTTTGAGAGTTATGACCAAAAAACTCGTTGTTTTGGTGTTATATGGCCGTTTTCGTGAGCTATTGCCCACTGTTTTGGGGTTCCAATGAGATTTTCATGGCCCGTCAGACTTAATAGATGTTTGAGATATATGACCAAAAGCTCGTCGTTTTCGCGATTTATGGCCGTTTTCATGAGCTATTGCCCACATTTTTGGGTTCCAGGGCTATTTACAACGACCGTAACTCCCGATACATGTTTTAGAGTTATTATAAAAACTCGTCGTTTTCGCGTTTTATGGCCATTTTCATGTGCTATTGCCCACGATTTGGGGGTTCCAGGGCGATCTCGGGTGGACCGTAAGACCCGATATATGTTTAAGAGATATGACCAAAACTCATCTTTTTCGTGTTTGATGGCCGTTTTCATGAGCTATTTCCCACAGTTTTTGGGTTCTAGGGCTTTTTACAATGACCATGTTTTGTGAGTAATGACAAAAACTCCGTCGTTTTCGTGTTTTATGGCCGTTTTCATGAGCTATTGCCCACAGTTTTGGGGTTGCTCGGCAATTTACAACGACCATAGGACACGATACATGTTTGAGAGTTATGACGAAAAACTTGTCGTTTTCATGTTTTATGGCCGTTTTTATGAGCTATTGCGCACAATTTTGTGGTTCCAAGGAGGATTTTGTGGCCCGTAAGACGAGATACATGTTTGAGAGATATGACAAAAAGTGGTCGGTTTCGTGTTTTATGGCCGTTTTCATGAGATATTGCCCACAATTTTGGGTTCCAGGGCTATTTACAACGACCGTAACTCCCGATACATGTTTTAGAGTTATTATAAAAACTTGTCGTTTTCGCGTTTTATGGCCATTTTCATGTGCTATTGCCCACGATTTGGGGGTTCCAGGGCGATCTCGGTGGACCGTCAGACCCGATATATGTTTAAGAGATATGACAAAAAACTCATCGTTTTTGTGTTTGATGGCCGTTTTCATGAGCTATTTCCCACAGTTTTTGGGTTCTAGGGCTTTTTACAATGACCATGTTTTGTGAGTAATGACAAAAACTCGTCGTTTTCGTGTTTTATGGCCGTTTTCATGAGCTATTGCCCATAGTTTTGGGGTTGCTTTGAAATTTACAACGACCGTAGGACACGACACATGTTTGAGAGTTATGACCAAAAAACTCGTTGTTTTGGTTTTATGGCCGTTTTTGTGAGCTATTGCCCACTGTTTTGGGGTTCCAATGAGATTTTCATGGCCCGTCAGACTTAATAGATGTTTGAGATATATGACCAAAAGCTCGTCGTTTTAGCGATTTATGGCCGTTTTCATGAGCTATTGCCCACATTTTTTGGGTTCCAGGGCTATTTACAACGACCGTAACTCCCGAGACATGTTTTAGAGTTATTATAAAAACTCGTCGTTTCGCGTTTTATGGCCATTTTCATGTGCTATTGCCCACGATTTGGGGGTTCCAGGGCGATCTCGGTGGACCGTAAGACCCGATATATGTTAAGAGATATGACAAAAAACTCATCTTTTTCGTGTTTGATGGCCGTTTTCATGAGCTATTTCCCACAGTTTTGGGTTCTGGGCTTTTTACAATGACCATGTTTGTGAGTAATGACAAAAACTCGTCGTTTTCGTGTTTATGGCCGTTTTCATGAGCTATTGCCCACAGCTTTTGGGGTTGCTCGGCAATTTACAACGACCTTAGTACACGACACATGTTTGAGAGTTATGACGAAAAACTTGTCGTTTATGTTTATGGCCGTTTTATGAGCTATTGCGCACAATTTTTGGTTCCAAGGAGGATTTTCTGGCCCGTAAGACGAGATACATGTTTGAGAGATATGCCAAAAAAGTGGTCAGTTCGTGTTTTATGGCCGTTTTCATGAGATATTGCCCACAATTTTTGGGTTCCAGGACTATTTACAACGACCGTAACTCCCGATACATGTTTTAGAGTTATTATAAAAACTATCGTTTTCGCGTTTTATGGCCATTTTCATGTGCTATTGCCCACGATTTGGGGTTCCAGGGCGATCTCGGTGGACCGTCAGACCCGATATATGTTTAAGAGATATGACAAAAAACTCATCGTTTTCGTGTTTGATGGCCGTTTTCATGAGCTATTTCCACAGTTTTTGGGTTCTAGGGCTTTTTACAATGACCATGTTTTGTGAGTAATGACAAAAACTCGTCGTTTTCGTGTTTTATGGCCGTTTTCATGAGCTATTGCCCATAGTTTGGGGTGGCTTGCTGCAATTTACAACGACCGTAGACACGACACATGTTTGAGAGTTATGACCAAAAAAACTCGTTGTTTTGGTGTTATATGGCCGTTTTTGTGAGCTATTGCCACTGTTTTGGGTTCCAATGAGATTTTCATGGCCCGTCAGACTTAATAGATGTTTGAGATATATGACCAAAAGCTCGTCGTTTTCGCGATTTATGGCCGTTTTCATGAGCTATTGCCCACATTTTTGGGTTCCAGGGCTATTTACAACGACCGTAACTCCCGATACATGTTTTAGAGTTATTATAAAAAACCTATCGTTTTCGCGTTTATGGCCATTTTCATGTGCTATTGCCACGATTTGGGGGTTCCAGGGCGATCTCGGTGGACCGTAAGACCCGATATATGTTTAAGAGATATGACCAAAAACTCATCTTTTTCGTGTTTGATGGCCGTTTTCATGAGCTATTCCCACAGTTTTTGGGTTCTAGGGCTTTTTACAATGACCATGTTTTGTGAGTAATGACAAAAACTCGTCGTTTTCGTGTTTTTGGGCCGTTTTCATGAGCTATTGCCCACAGCTTTGGGGTTGCTCGGCAATTTACAACGACCTTAGTACACGATACATGTTTGAGAGTTATGACGAAAAAACTTGTCGTTTTCATGTTTTATGGCCGTTTTTATGAGCTATTGCGCACAATTTTGTGGTTCCAAGGAGGATTTTGTGGCCCGTAAGACGAGATACATGTTTGAGAGATATGCCAAAAAAGTGGTCGGTTTCGTGTTTTATGGCCGTTTTCATGAGATATTGCCCACAATTTTTGGGTTCCAGGGCTATTTACAACGACCGTAACTCCCGATACATGTTTTAGAGTTATTATAAAAACTCGTCGTTTTGCGTTTTATGGCCATTTTCATGTGCTATTGCCCACGATTTGGGGGTTCCAGGGCGATCTCGGTGGACCGTCAGACCCGATATATGTTTAAGAGATATGACAAAAAACTCATCGTTTTCGTGTTTGATGGCCGTTTTCATGAGCTATTTCCCACAGTTTTTGGGTTCTAGGGCTTTTTACAATGACCATGTTTTGTGAGTAATGACAAAAACTCGTCGTTTTCGTGTTTTATGGCCGTTTTCATGAGCTATTGCCCACAGTTTTGGGGTTGCTCGGCAATTTACAACGACTTAGACACGATACATGTTTGAGAGTTATGACAAAAACTTGTTGTTTTGGTGTTATATGGCCGTTTTCGTGAGCTATTGCCCAACTGTTTTGGGTTCCAAGGAGATTTTTATGGCCGTAAGACTTAATAGATGTTTGAGATATATGACCAAAAGCTCGTCGTTTCGCGATTTATGGCCGTTTTCATGAGCTATTGCCCACATTTTTGGGTTCCAGGGCTATTTACAACGACCGTACCTCCGATACATGTTTTAGAGTTATTATAAAAACTCGTCGTTTTCGCGTTTTATGGCCATTTTCATGTGCTATTGCCCACGATTTGGGGGTTCCAGGGCGATCTCGGTGGACCGTCAGACCCGATATATGTTTAAGAGATATGACAAAAAACTCATCGTTTTTGTGTTTGATGGCCGTTTTCATGAGCTATTTCCACAGTTTTTGGGTTCTAGGGCTTTTTACAATGACCATGTTTTGTGAGTAATGACAAAAACTCGTCGTTTTCGTGTTTTATGGCCGTTTTCATGAGCTATTGCCCTAGTTTTGGGTTGCTCGGCAATTTACAACGACCGTAGGACACGACACATGTTTGAGAGGTGACCAAAAAACTTGTCGTTTGGTGTTTTATGGCCGTTTTTGTGAGCTATTGCCCACTGTTTTGGGGTTCCAATGAGATTTTCATGGCCCGTCAGACTTAATAGATGTTTGAGATATATGACCAAAATCTCGTCGTTTTCGCGATTTATGGCCGTTTTCATGAGCTATTGCCCACATTTTGGGTTCCAGGGCTATTTACAACGACCGTAACTCCCGATACATGTTTTAGAGTTATTATAAAAACTCGTCGTTTTGCGTTTTATGGCCATTTTCATGTGCTATTGCCCACGATTTGGGGGTTCCAGGGCGATCTCGGTGGACCGTAAGACCCGATATATGTTTAAGAGATATGACCAAAAAACTCATCTTTTTCGTGTTTGATGGCCGTTTTCATGAGCTATTTCCCACAGTTTTTGGGTTCTAGGGCTTTTTACAATGACCATGTTTTGTGAGTAATGACAAAAACTCGTCGTTTTCGTGTTTTATGGCCGTTTCATGAGCTATTGCCCACAGTTTGGGGTTGCTCGGCAATTTACAACGACCTTAGTACACGATACATGTTTGAGAGTTATGACGAAAAACTTGTCGTTTTCATGTTTTATGGCCGTTTTTATGAGCTATTGCGCACAATTTTTGTGGTCCAAGGAGGATTTTGTGGCCGTAAGACGAGATACATGTTTGAGAGATATCCAAAAAAGTGGTCGGTTTCGTGTTTTATGGCCGTTTTCATGAGTATTGCCCACAATTTTTGGGTTCCAGGCTATTTACAACGACCGTAACTCCCGATACATGTTTTAGAGTTATTATAAAAACCTATCATTTTCGCGTTTATGGCCATTTTCATGTGCTATTGCCCACGATTTGGGGGTTCCAGGGCGATCTCGGTGGACCGTCAGACCCGATATATGTTTAAGAGATATGAAAAAACTCATGTTTTCGTGTTTGATGGCCGTTTTCATGAGCTATTTCCACAGTTTTTGGGTTCTAGGGCTTTTTACAATGACCATGTTTTGTGAGTAATGACAAAAACTCGTCGTTTTCGTGTTTTATGGCCGTTTTCATGAGCTATTGCCCATAGTTTGGGGTTGCTTTGCGAAATTTACAACGACCGTAGGACACGACACATGTTTGAGAGTTATGACCAAAAAACTCGTTGTTTTTATGTTTATGGCCGTTTTGTGAGCTATTGCCCACTGTTTTGGGGTTCCAATGAGATTTTCATGGCCCGTCAGAGTTAATAGATGTTTGAGATATATGACCAAAAGCTCGTCGTTTTCGCGATTTATGGCCGTTTTCATGAGTTATTGCCCACATTTTTGGGTTCCAGGGTATTTACAACGACCGTAACTCCCGATACATGTTTTAGAGTTATTATAAAAACCGTCGTTTTCGCGTTTTATGGCCATTTTCATGTGCTATTGCCCACGATTTGGGGGTTCCAGGGCGATCTCGGTGGACCGTAAGACCCGATATATGTTTAAGAGATATGACCAAAAACTCATCGTTTTCGTGTTTGATGGCCGTTTTCATGAGCTATTTCCCACAGTTTTTGGGTTCTAGGGCTTTTTACAATGACCATGTTTTGTGAGTAATGACAAAAACTCGTCGTTTTCGTGTTTTATGGCCGTTTTCATGAGCTATTGCCCACAGTTTTGGGGTTGCTCGGCAATTTACAACGACCATAGGACACGATACATGTTTGAGAGTTATGACGAAAAACTTGTCGTTTTCATGTTTTATGGCCGTTTTTATGAGCTATTGCGCACAATTTGTGGTTCCAAGGAGGATTTTGTGGCCCGTAAGACGAGATACATGTTTGAGAGATATGACAAAAAAGTGGTCGGTTTCGTGTTTTATGGCCGTTCTCATGAGATATTGCCCACAATTTTTGGGTTCCAGGGCTATTTACAACGACCGTAACTCCCGATACATGTTTTAGAGTTATTATAAAAACTCGTCGTTTTTGCGTTTTATGGCCTTTTTCATGTGCTATTGCCCACGATTTGGGGGTTCCAGGGCGATCTCGGTGGACCGTCAGACCCGATATATGTTTAAGAGATATGACCAAAAACTCATCGTTTTCGTGTTGATGGCCGTTTTCATGAGCTATTTCCCACAGTTTTGGGTTCTAGGGCTTTTTACAATGACCATGTTTGTGAGTAATGACAAAAACTCGTCGTTTTCGTGTTTTATGGCCGTTTTCATGAGCTATTGCCCACATTTTGGGGTTGCTCGGCAATTTACAACGACCTTAGTACACGATACATGTTGAGAGTTATGATGAAAAGCTTGTCGTTTTCATGTTTTATGGCCGTTTTTATGAGCTATTGCGCACAATTTTGTGGTTCCAAGGAGGATTCTGTGGCCCGTAAGACGAGATACTTGTTTGAGAGATATGCCAAAAAAGTGGTCGGTTTCGTGTTTTATGGCCGTTTTCATGAGATATTGCCCACAATTTTTGGGTTCCAGGGCTATTTACAACAACGTAACTCCGATACATGTTTTAGAGTTATTATAAAACTCGTCGTTTTCGCGTTTAATGGCCATTTTCATGTGCTATTGCCCACGATTTGGAGGTTCCAGGGCGATCTCGGTGGACCGTCAGACCCGATATATGTTTAAGAGATATGAAAAATACTCATCGTTTTCGTGTTTGATGGCCGTTTTCATGAACTATTTCCCACAGTTTTTGGGTTCTAGGGCTTTTACAATGACCATGTTTTGTGAGTAATGACAAAAACTCGTCGTTTTCGTGTTTTATGGCCGTTTTCATGAGCTATTGCCCATAGTTGGGGTTGCTTTGAAATTTACAACGACCCTAAGACACGACACATGTTTGAGAGTTATGACCAAAAAACTCGTTGTTTTGGTGTTATATGGCCGTTTTCGTGAGCTATTGCCCACGTTTTGGGGTTCCAATGAGATTTTCATGGCCCGTCAGAGTAATAGATGTTTGAGATATATGACCAAAAGCTCGTTTTTTTCGCGATTTATGGCCGTTTTCATGAGCTATTGCCCACATTTTTGGGTTCGAGGGCTATTTACAACGACCGTAACTCCCGATACATGTTTTAGAGTTATTATAAAAACTCGTCGTTTTCTCGTTTTATGGCCATTTTCATGTGCTATTGCCCACGATTTGGGGGTTCCAGGCGCGATCTCGGTGGACCGTAAGACCCGATATATGTTTAAGAGATATGACCAAAAACTCATCGTTTTCGTGTTTGATGGCCGTTTTCATGAGCTATTTCCCACAGTTTTTGGGTTCTAGGGCTTTTTACAATGACCATGTTTTGTGAGTAATGACAAAAACTCGTGTTTTCGTGTTTTATGGCCGTTTTCATGAGCTATTGCCCACAGTTTGGGGTTGCTCGGCAATTTACAACGACCATAGGACACGATACATGTTTGAGAGTTATGACGAAAAACTTGTCGTTTTCATGTTTTATGGCCGTTTTTATGAGCTATTGCGCACAATTTTGTGGTTCCAAGGAGGATTTTGTGGCCCGTAAGACGAGATACATGTTTGAGAGATATGACAAAAAAGTGGTCGGTTTCGTGTTTATGCCGTTTTCATGAGATATTGCCCACATTTTTGGGTTCCAGGGCTATTACAACGACCGTAACTCCCGATACATGTTTTAGAGTTATTATAAAAAACTCGTCGTTTTCGCGTTTTATGGCCATTTTCATGTGCTATTGCCCACGATTGGGGGTTCCAGGGCGATCTCGGTGGACCGTCAGACCCGATATATGTTTAAGAGATATGACCAAAAAACTCATCGTTTTCGTGTTTGATGGCCGTTTTCATGAGCTATTTCCCACAGTTTTTGGGTTCTAGGGCTTTTTACAATGACCATGTTTTTGGTGAGTAATGACAAAAACTCGTCGTTTTCGTGTTTTATGGCCGTTTTCATGAGCTATTGCCCACAACTTTGGGGTGCTCGGCAATTTACAACGACCTTAGTACACGATACATGTTTGAGAGTTATGACGAAAAACTTGTCGTTTTCATGTTTTATGGCCGTTTTTATGAGCTATTGCGCACAATTTGTTGGTTCCAAGGAGGATTTTGTGGCCCGTAAGACGAGATACATGTTTGAGAGATATGCCAAAAAGTGGTCGGTTTCGTGTTTTATGGCCGTTTTCATGAGATATTGCCCACATTTTTGGGTTCCAGGGCTATTTACAACGACCGTAACTCCGATACATGTTTTAGAGTTATTATAAAAACTTGTCGTTTTGCGTTTTATGGCCATTTTCATGTGCTATTGCCCACGATTTGGGGGTTCCAGGGCGATCTCGGTGGACCGTCAGACCCGATATATGTTTAAGAGATATGACAAAAAACTCATCGTTTTCGTGTTTGATGGCCGTTTTCATGAGCTATTTCCCACAGTTTTGGGTTCTAGGGCTTTTTACAATGACCATGTTTTGTGAGTAATGAAAAAAACTCGTCGTTTTCGTGTTTTATGGCCGTTTTCATGAGCTATTGCCCATAGTTTTGGGGTTGCTTTGAAATTTACAACGACCGTAGGACACGACACATGTTTGAGAGTTATGACCAAAAAACTCGTTTGTTTTGGAGTTATATGGCCGTTTTTGCGAGCTATTGCCCACTGTTTTGGGGTTCCAATGAGATTTTCATGGCCGTCAGACTTAATAGATGTTTGAGATATATGACAAAAAGCTCGTCGTTTTCGCGATTATGGCCGTTTTCATGAGCTATTGCCCACATTTTGGGTTCCAGGGCTATTTACAACGACCGTAACTCCCGATACATGTTTTAGAGTTATTATAAAAAACTCGTCGTTTTCCGTTTTATGGCCATTTTCATCTGCTATTGCCCACGATTTGGGGGTTCCAGGGCGATCTCGGTGGACCGTAAGACCCGATATATGTTTAAGAGATATGACCAAAAACTCATCTTTTTCGTGTTTGATGGCCGTTTTCATGAGCTATTTCCCACAGTTTTTGGGTTCTAGGCTTTTACAATGACCATGTTTTGTGAGTAATGACAAAAA